>CAKNXH010084533.1:0-14892 GCA_932178445.1 Andricus quercusramuli
TTACCAATGTGCCATTTTACATCATTTTTAATCTTTCGAAATACTATTTTGCATTTGTAATTTTATTGTACCTATTTGCTATTCTACAGTATTTTTATTCTTCCGAAATAAGAACTATTTTACATAATTTGTATTTTATTGAATCACTGTTTTACAACATTTTTATTTTACCTAAATACCATTTTATATCATTTTTTAACAGAATTGCCGTTTTACATCAATTTTATTCTTCCGAAATACTATTTTCCATCGTTTTATTTTACCGAAGTGCCATTTTACATTCTTCCGAAATACTAGTTTACATATTTTTTACTTTACCCAATTATTATTTCATTCGTATATTATTTTTATTTTACAGAACTGCCGTTTTACATCATTTTCATTTTTCCGAAATACTATTTTACATGATTTTATTTCTCCGAAGTACCATTTTACATTCTTCCGGAATACTAGTTTACATCATTTTTATTTTACCAAGTCACTATTTTACATCATTTTTTTCTTTCGAAATATGTAATATTTTTCATAATTTTATCCTACCAATGTGCCATTTTACATCATTTTTATTCTTCCGAAATATTAGTTTACATCATTTTTATTTTACCAAACCACTACTTCACATCATTTTCATTCTTTCCAAATACTATTTTACAATCGTAATTTCATTTTGCCTAAGTTTTACATTTTACATTTTACACCATTTTTATTTTCCTGAAATAATAGTTTACATGATTTTCATTTTACTGAATTCTGATTTTACGTCATTTTTATTTTTCCGTAATACTATTTTACATAAATTTATTTGACCAAAGTGCCATTTTACATCATTTTTCATCATTTTTCTTCTCCCAAAATACTATTTTACATCATTTTTATTATTCCAAAGTACTATTTTACATCATTTTCATTATTCCGATGTAATATTTTACATCATTTCCATTTTACTAATCACTTTTTACATAATCTTTATTCTCTCGAAATACAATTTTACATAATTTTTATTTTTCCGAATAGTTACTATGCATCATTTTTATGCGTTGAAATCGCGTCATTCAACATAAATAAAATTTCATTTTTCATAAAAATGGCTAATAAAAATAAATAATAATCAAATAATAAAATAAATAAAAATTACAACAAATTAAAATTTGGAAAAATCAAAATTATGGCAAATGGTTTTTCGGTAAAATAAAAATGATGCCAAATAAACATTCGGAAAAATATAAATTAGAAAAAAATAATGAAACTGAAAATGATACCAAATAGAAATTCAAAAAAATCGAAATTGTGGCCAATGGTTATTCTGAAAAATAAAATGATGTTATATGGTAACATAGAAAAATAAAAATTATATTAAATGGTGAATCGGTAAAATAAAAATGATCTCAGATGGTTATTTGGTAAAATAAAAATTATGCCAAATAGAAATTTGTGTCTAATGATTATTTCGAAAAATCAAAGTTATAGCCAATGTTTATTCGAAAAAAATAAAAATTATCTAAAAACGATAATTCAGAAAAATAAAAATTATGCAAATGGTTAGTCGATAAAATGAAAATTATTTAAAATTGTAATTTAATGAAATGAAAAATTACGTAAAATTGTTATTCGAAAATATAACAAATATGGCAAATAGTAATGAGGAAGAATGAAAATTAAGAAAATTGACAATTCGTATAAATAAAAATGATAGTCAATTTTTTTTCATTCATTTGAATTTCGGAAAAATAAATTCTTTTATTTTATATTAGTCCGTGAACTGCAGAACAGAATTCAAGGAGATTATGCATGTATATGAAATTGCCTTCACTCAAGCGTGACCACTGTCGTTTCCTGAATTAAGAAAATATACTTTTCCAGAAAATTTCCCATTGAACTAAAATCTACTTGAGACAAAATAATTTATTTTTTAATAATTTAATTTAATTTAATATAATAATTTTTTTACAGAAAATCTTATATGATTTGAAATCCTTGTATATGATTTACATTTTAAATTATTATTAAATTAATAATTAATTAATCAATAAATAATTTGTTATTATTATCAATTGATGATAATATTATTATTAATTTAACTTGAATTTACATTTATTTATTTATGGTATCTTTGTTATAGCCAGAAAATTCCCTTAAATTCAATATGAATGACACAGGTTTTTTCATTTTCCTACAATTCTTTAAATTTATCAGATTATTTTTCTAACATTTATTTATTTATCCTCTTCAGTTTCAAATTTCTGTATTTTTTTGAAACTTTGTATTTTGTGGTAGAATATTAATCTCCTTGTGGACCACTTCACATTTTTAGTTGAAAATTCATTTTTTTGACTAAAAATTAGTTTTTTTATTGAAAATTAATTTTTTTATTAAAATTAACTATTCAATTTTTTGTTGAAATTGACCTATTTTATTCAAGAGACATTCAATATTCTTGGTTCAAAATTGATCTGTTTGGTTGAAAAGTTAACAATTTTTTTAAAAATTAATATTTTTCTGGTAGAAAATTCATCTTTAAAGGTTGAAAATTCAACTATCGTTTTTTTGGTGAAAATTAATTTGTTAACTAAAAATTCAACTATTTTATGTTTAGTTTAAATTTGATCTTCTTCATTTGAAAATTCAGCTATTTGATTAGAAATTTCTGTATTTTGTTGAAGCTTTGTCTTTTGTGGTAGAATATTAATTTTCTTGGTGTTTAATTTCTTTGGTTAAAAATTTAACAATTTGGTTGAAAATTCATGTATTTTGTTAAAAATGATTCTTTTTTAGTAGAAAATTAATCTTTTTGGTTGAAAATTCATTTCTTCGCTTGAAAATTGAATTTTTTTATTGAAAATTAATTTTTCTAACTGAACATTTAACTAGTCTATTTTTTCAGAAATTTATCTTTTTTTATATACATTTAAGTATAATTTAAATATTCAATATAATTTTTGTCTTTTAGGTTTTTAAGAATATTTTCCTCACAATTTAATTATTAAACGAAATTGGTTAAATATTCATTATCTTAGTTAGAAATTAAATGCTTTCCTTAAAAATTTAACTACTTTGTTGAAAATTCATTTTTTTATTGGTCAAAATGAATTTATTAATTGACATTTAATTATAATTTAAATATTCAATATAATTTTTGGCTTTTAAGTTTTGAATAATATTTTCGTTAAAATTTAATTAATTAACGAAATTCATTTTCAATTAAACAAATCAGCCAATCAAAAAATTTCCTTCTTGGTTGAAAATTTATCTGTTTGGTTGAAAATTTAACTATTTTGTTGAAAATTCATCTATTTTGTAAATATACCAACTTTCAAACAAAACAGTTGAATTTTCAACAAAAAAAGATTTTTCACGAAGACGAATTTTTGAAAAAAAATGTTGAATCAACAACCCAAAATAGCTAAATTTTCAATAAAAAAAAAATCATTTCCAACACACAAAAAAAAAAGAATTTTCAACAAAATTTGTTAAATTTTCAACCAAAAAGATGAATTTACAACCCAAAAGATTTAATGTTTGTTAATTAAAAGTTTCGACGAAAAATTGAATATTTAAATTCTTAGTTAGAAAAATTAGTTTTCAATAAAAGAAAATATTTTCAGCAACAAAATGAAATTTCAACCAAAAATATTAATATTAAAGCAAATATTTTAATTTTTAATGGAATTTTTAATCAAGAAGGTTATATTGCTATCAAAAAAGCCAAATTTTCAACAAAATAGATGAATTTTCAACTCAAAAACATAAGTCTTCAACAAAAAATAGAATAGTTGAATTTTTATTCTGAAAAATTAATTTCCAATTTTAAAAAACTAATTTTCTACCGAAAAGAATAATTTTTAACAAAATACATGAATTTTCAATCAAATATTCTAATTTTCAATAGATTTTGGAATTCAGAAGGTTAATTTTCTACCAAACAAATTAATTTTCTAACAAAAAGATTGAAGGTCTATGAAAAAAAAGTTGACAAACAAATTTAGTTTTATTTGTAGTTCAAAATTTCATTTTCAATAAAAAATCTAATTTTCTACCAAAAAATCATAATTTTCCATAAAATACATGAATTTTCAACCGATTATTTCAATTTTCAATAGAATTTTTAAACTAATAGTTGAATTTTCAACCAACAAATTTTGAACCGAAACGATTAATTTTCTACGATAAAGTTCAATTTTTAATAAAATACATAAATTTTCAAGACAATAGTTGAATTTTTAACTGAAGAAGATAAATGTTCAACCAAACATGGAATAGTTCAATTTTAGGTTTAAAAAATTATTCTAAATAATTTTAAGAAAATAGTTAAATTTTGGAAAAAAATATTTTATCTAAAATGGTTTTCGATAGAAAATTCATCTTTTGGGTTGAAAATTCAATAATTGGATTAAAAATTCATTTTTATAGTCAAGGATTCATTATTTTATTTGGAAATTAATCTTTTTGTTTAAAAATCCATTTCCAACAAACAATGAAAAACGAATTTTCAACGAAATTTGTTAAATTTTTAACCGAAAAAATGAACTTTGAATACAATTATGCATCTTCAATGGAAAAAAAAAAATTTTAACCAAACAGTAAAATTTTCAACCAAAAAGGTTATATTGTGACCAAAAAAAGACAAAATTTCAACAAAATATATGAATTTTCAACGAGAAAAAATAAATTTTCAACAAAAAACAGAATACTTTCTTTTCAAGTTAGAGAAACGATTTTTTAATCAAATCAAATAAATTTTCAAAGAAATAGTTAAATTTTAAACCAAAAAGATTTTAATTTTTCTCAAACAAAAAGTCTGTTGAATAAAAATTTCGACGAAAAATTGCATAGTTGAATTTTTAGTTAGAAAAATTAATTTTCAACGAAAAAAAAATTTCAACCAAAAAATTAAATTTTAACCAAAAAGATTAATTATAAACCAAATATTTCAATTTTTAATGGAATTTTTGATTGAAAAGGTTATATTGCTTTCAAAAAAAGACCAATTTTCAACAAAATAGATGAATTTTCAACTGACAAACATAAATCTTTAACAAAAATAGAATAATTGAATGTTTAGTTTAAAAAATTAATTTTCAATTTGAAGAAACTAATTTTCTACAACAAAAATAATTGTTAACAAAATATATGAATTTTCTATAAAATATTCTAATTTTTAATGGAATTTTCAACAAAAAAGGTTAATTTTCTACCAAAAATACAAATTTTTAACGAATAAAGTAAATTTTGAACGAAATAGTTAAATTTTCTACCAAAAAGGTTCAACATCTATAAAAAAAATTTTGACAAGAAAATTTAGTTAAATTTTCAGTTAAAAATTTTATTTTCAATAAAAACACTAATTTCCAACCGTAGAAGAAAATTTTCCATGAAAAAGATCAATTTTTAATAAAATACATGAATTTTCAAGAAAATAGTTGAATTTTTATCTGAAGAAGATAAATGTTCAACCAAACATGGAATAGTTCAATTTTAAGTTTAAAAAATAATTTTAAATAATTTTGAGAAAATAGTTCAATTTTTAAAAAAAAATTTTGATCTAAAATTATGAATCATCAAATAAAAAAATGAGTGACAAAGTTTGTTGAAATAAAAATTTAACTATTTGATTGAAAATTTCTGTATTTTGTTAAAAAATTTCCTTTTGTAGTAGAATATTAATCTTTTTGATGACTAATTCAGCTTTTTGGTTGAAAATTTATTTCTTCGGTTCAAAATTCCACTATTCCATTTTTTATCGAAAATTAATATTTTTTGATGGACATTTAATCTTTTTGGTAGAAAATTAATCTATTTTTTGAAAATTTGTCTTTTTTTGGTAGAAAATTCATCGTTTGGGTTGCAAATTCACCAATTGGATTGAAAATACATTTTTTCAGTCAAGGATTCATTATTTTAGTTGAAAATTAACTTTTTGCTTAAAAATTTAATTATTTTGTTGAAAATTGTTTTTGCGTGTGTTGAAAATGAATTTTTTTAACTGATTGTGATAGAATATTAATCTTTTAAGTCATACAGACGAAATTTTGAAAAAAAGTTTATTTAACAACTCAAAATAACGCATTTTCTACCAAAATACAAATTTAAAATAACTGTATTTTTATTATCAAAAATTAATTTTTAAAAAACAAAGGAAAAGGAATTTTCAACTAAATTTGTTAAATTTTCAAACAAAGAAATTAAATTTGAATAAAATTATGCATCTTCAATCAAAAAAAAAAAAATTTTTAACCAAACAGTAAAATTTTAAACCAAAAAGGTTTAAATGTGACCGAAAAAAGACAAAATTTCAACAAAATAGATGCATTTTCAACGAGAAAAGATAAATTTTTAACAAAAAACAGAATAATTTCTTTTCAAGTTGGAGAAATGTTTTTTTAATCAAATAAAATAAATTTTCAACGAAATAGTTACATTTTTAAGAAAAAAAATTAATTTTCAACTACAATAATCAATCCTTGACTGAAAAAATGAATTTTCAATCCAATTGGTGAATTTGCAACCCAAAAGATGAATTTTCTACCAAAAAAAGACAAATTTTCAAAAAATACAGAAATTTCTATCAAATATTTAAATTTTTAGTTTAAAAAACTTTGTCAAATACTCATTTTTTTATTTGATGATTCATAATTTTAGATCAAAAATGTTTTTTTTTTCAAAATACATTTTCTTAACATTATTTAAAATTATTTTTTAAACTTAAAATTGAACTATTCCATGTGTGATTGAACATTTATCTTCTTCAGTTGAAAATTCAACTATTTTCTTGAAAATTCATGTATTTTATTAAAAATTGATCTTTTTCATGAAAAATTAATCTCTTCGGTTCAAAATTTTTTGGTTGAAAATTCAAGTACATATTAGGTTAAAAATTCCATTAAAAATTAATATATTCGGTTGAAAATTCATGTATTTTGTGAAAAATTATTCTTTTTTGGTAGAAAATTAGTTTTTGATTGAAAAGTAATTTTTCTCCGGTTGGAAATTAGTGTTTTTATTGAAAATGAAATTTTTAACTGAAAATTTTTTGGTAGAAAATTTGACTATTTCGTTCAAAATTTATTTTATTTGCGTAGAAACTTATTTCTCTAACTAAAAATTAATTTATTCTATTTTTTGTTGAATATTGATTTTTTTTAGTTCAAAATTCATCTATTTTGTTAAAAATTTGTCTTCTTGGTCGAAAATGAATCTTTTTTGTTGAAAATTCCATTAAAAATTAGAATATTTGATCGAAAATTCATTTTTTTTGTTGACACTTGTTTTTTTTTGTAAAATATTAGTTTCTTTAAATTGAAAATTAAATTTTTAAACTAAAAATTTAATTATTTTTTTGTTGTTGAAGATTTATGTTTTTGAGTTGAAAATTCATCTATTTTTTTTGAGATTTTGTCTATTTTTGATAGCAATATAATAATTTTGGTTGAAAATTTCATCAAAAATTAAAATATTTGGTTTAAAATTAATCTTTTTGGTTGAAATTTCAGTTTTTTAGTTGAAAATATTTTTTTTCATTAAAAATTAATTTTTCTAACTACAAATTTAACTATCCAGTTTTTCGCCGATTTTTTTTTATAGACATTAAATTTTTTCGTTTGAAAATTCATCTTTTTGGTTAAAAATTTAACTATTTCGTAAAAATTTATTTTATTTGGTTACAATCTCATTTCTCTAACTTAAAAAGAAAGTATTCTGTTTTTCGTTAAAAATTTATCCTTGTTAGTCGAAATTAATTAATTAATTAATTGTTTTAATTGGAGAGTCATAATTTTAGTTGAAAGTTCATTCCTTTGGTTAAAAATTTAACAAATTTTGTTGAAATGTCTTTTTTTTCTATTTGTTGAAATTGAATTTTTTTAATTGAAAATTTATCTTTTTTAAATTTGCATTTTGGTAGAAAATTCATATTTTTGGGTTGTTGATTCAACTTTTTTTCAAAAATTCGTCTTCATGACTTAAAAACTCGAAAATTTAGATTAGATTTTTTTTCTGTATTGAATGAAAAATCTTTTTTTGTTGAAAATTCAACTTTTTTGTTTGAAAGTTGGTATATTTACAAAATAGATGAATTTTTAACAAAATATTTAAATTTTCAACAAAATAGTTAAATTTTCAATCAAACAGATAAATTTTCAACCAAGAAGGAAATGAATTAAATTGTAACGAAAATATTATTAAAAACTTAAAAGTCAAAAATTATTTTGAATATTTAAATTATAATTGAATGTCTATCAAAAAAGATAAATTTTCGACAAAAAATAGAGGAGTTAAATGTTCAGTTAAAAAACTTTATTTTCATTTAAAAAAATTTAATTTTTAATCGAAGAAATGAATTTTTAATCAAAAAGATTGAGTTTTTACTGAAAAAGATTAAATTTTAACGAAATACGTGGAATTTTCAACCCACTAGTTGAATTTTCAATCCAAAAGATAAATTTTTTACCAAAAAAGTCTAGGTTTCAACAAAATAGATGTTTTTTCAACAAAATAGTCAAATTTTCAACCAAGAAGGAAATTTGTTGATCGATTTTTTCAATTAGAAATTAATTTCGTTTAATAATTGAATTGTAAGGAAAATATTTTTAAAAACCTAAAAGACGAAAATTATATTGAATATTTAAATTATGCTCCAATGTCTATCAAAAAAGATAAATTTTTGAAAAAAATAGAGTAGTTAAATGTTCAGTTAGAAAAATTTTGTATAGATATTTAACCTATTTGGTAGAAAATTTAACTATTTCGTTCAAAATTTATTTTATTTGCGTAGAAACTTATTTCTCTAACTAAAAATTAATCTATTCTATTTTTTATTGAATATTGATATTTTTTATTTCAAAATTCATCTATTTTGTTAAAAATTTGTCTTTTTGGTAGAAAATGAACCTTTTTTGTTGAAAATTCCATTAAAAATTAGAATATTTGATTGAAAATTCATGTATTTTGTTGACAATTGTATTTTTTTGTAAAATTTTTAAACTAAAAATTTAATTATTCTATTTTTTTTTGAAGATTCATGTTTTTGAGTTGAAAATGATCTATTGTGTTGAAATTTTATCTATTTTTGATAGCAATATAACAATTTTGGTTAAAAATTTAATTAAAAATTAAAATGTTTGGTTTGAAATTAATCTTTTTGGTCGAAATTCTTTTTTTTTACTGAAGAAGATAAATTTTCAACCAAACATGGAATAGTTCAATTTTAAGTTTAAAAAATAATTTTAAACAATGTTAAGAAAGTAGTTCAATTTTGAAAAAAAAACATTTTTGATCTAAAATGATGAATCATCAAATAAAAAAATGAGTATTTGACAAAGTTTTTTAAACCAAAAATTTAACTATTTGATTGAAAATTTTACTTTTGTAGTAGAATATTAATCTTTTTGATTACTAATTCAGCTTTTTGGTCGAAAATTGATTTCTTTGGTCAAAAATTTAACTATTCCATTTTTTGTCGAAAATTAATATTTTTTGATGGACATAATCTTCTTTGTAGAAAATGCATCTATTTTTTGAAAATTTGTCTTTTTTTGGTAGAAAATTCATCTTTTGGGTTGAAAATTCACCAATTGGATTGAAAATATATTTTTCCAGTCAAGGATTCATTATTTTAGTTGAAAATTAATTTTTTGCTTAAAAATTTAACAATTTTATTGAAAATTGTTTCTTCTGTGTTAAGAATAAATTTTTTTGACTGAAAATGTGGCTCTTTTCGTGAAACTCATATTTTTTAGAGAAAAATTTTGTCAAAAATTGTTTGAAACTCGCCAATCTTTTGTTTCAGTTACTCTATGAATAAAAGCGTATTTGTATGCAAATTCATGCATTCACGTTTAAAATTTAATTACGTCGCATTAAGTAATTATCCAACTGGTTCAGTAAAAAATCAATAAAAAAATTCTTCGGAAGTAGAATAATAAATTTATTCAATTCTGGGACTGCCAACTTGATAATTCAGTTACAATTGCATTAAAAATTGTACCAATGCGCACAATAAATGCCATAAATTACACATCGATATTTATTGCATCAGCTTATGGCAGGTGCATTTAAGTGATATTAGTATGTATCTTGATAATGTAATGAGTACAATATAGATTGTGGAAAAGTCGCAGGAATGTCTGTTATTTTCAATAAAAAACAGGTTTTCGATACTTCAGGTTATTAATATTTTGATAGTTAATTAATAATTAATAAATAACTAATAAATAATGAATAAAATGAAACAAAGTTTAACAAAACAGTTAATTTTTCAACCAAGCAGATGAATTTTGAAACAAGAATATTAAATGTCTCTAATGTAAAAAAGATCAATTTCAACAAAGAATAGAATAGTTAATTTTAATAAAAAAATCAATTTTGAATTTAAAAAAAAAAACTACTTTTCAATCAAAGAAATAAATTTTCAACCAAAAAGAAAAATTAATTTTCAATAAAAAATCTAATTTTCTACCAAAAAATCATAACTGAGGAGATAAATGTTAAGCCAGGCATAGAATATTTAAATTTTCAATAAAAAAAATTAATTTATAACAAATAAAAATATTTCACATACGGCGAGACTTTTTTTTTATGAGGAAAATAATCTGGTAAATTCAAGGAATTGTAAGTAAATTAAAAATATTGTGTAATTCATATTGAATTTACTGGAATTTTCTGGTTACAATAAAGAAACTTCTGTAAATCATATACAAGGTTTTCAAATCATATAAGATTTTCTGTAAAATCTATTTTTAAAAAAGGTAAAATTTTTTGAATCCTCATTAAAAATAAACAATTCATTCGTGATAAATTATTCAATTTATTTAAATATCAAAAATTAAGAGGAAAAAATCCTAATTTTATTCATAAAGAAAAAAATACTAGAAAAATTATTATAATAATGAAAGATCTTATATTACAGAATTTATAGTTCAAAATTCTCTCGAAACACCCAAAAAAATAGTTGTTTTTTCAACAACAATAGTCAAATTTTTTTAGTTCAACAAATTAATTTTCAACCAAAATTATAAATTTTTAACTGAATTTATTAAATATTCAACTGGATTAGTTGAATTGTCAATGAAGCAAATTAATTTTTAACCAAAAAAAGGAACGAATTTCCAACAAAATTATTAATTTTTCAACTAGAATAGTTACATTTTCAATTAAAAAAATAATTTTTAACCAAAAAACGAATTTTCAACAAAATAGTTCAATTTTCTACTAAAAGGATGAATTGACAACGAAGAAGAATAATTTTCTACCAAAAAGATGAATTTTTTAACAAAATACATGAATTTTCAACTAAAAAAGCTGAATTCTTAACAATAAATTCAATGGCAGATATTAAAAAAAAATTTGAAGAGTTGTGTTTTGAACAAAAAAAAGATATTTCTGTGAAGAGAGAAAAAAATGGCAACAAATTGAATTTTCAACAACAAAAAAATTAATTTTCAACCAAATTCTGGGATTTTAAATCAGAAAAGATCAATTTTCAGTTTAAAAAATTAATTTGTAAGAAAAGAGCGAATTTTTAATAAAATAGTTTAATTCGATAATATAAGACTACTTTACTATTGAAAATTAATTTTTTTATTGAAAATTCAGCATTTTGGATAAATCTTTTATCTACTAACTGGGAAATTTTTCTTGGTTGAAAATTAAATAATTCTGTTAAAAATTTGTTTGTTTTTTTTTTGTGGAAAAAAGCAAAAATTTAATCATCATCTTGCTTGAAAATTCATCTTTTTGGTTGAAAATTCATCTATTTGGTTGAAAGTAATTTTTGTTGCTAAAAAGTCATACATTTCAGTTAAAAATTAACTTTTTTGAAAAAAATTCATATATTGTTTATTGGAAAAATGTAAACATTCCATGTTTGGTCGAAGATTGATATTTTTTAATTGAAAATTCAACTATTCCGTTGAAAATTCATCTTTATGGTAAAAAATTAATAGCCTTTCCTGAAAATCAATTTTTCAAATTAAAAATTCATCTATTCCATTTTTTGCTGAAAATTTGTATTTTTAATTGAAAACTCCCTGGTGGAAATTTTTTTACAAAAATAGTACAAAAAACGGAAACTATTTTTACAGTAATCTATAAATAAATACAATAAATTACAACCAAAATTACAGGAAAGTACAACTTTTTTCTATTATTGAGATAAATTTTGTTTTTTTTGTAATTTTATGTAAATTTTTGAGTTTTCTTGTAGTTTGAATTTTTTGCAAAAATTTACAAAAAATTACAACTACAAGAAACTACAGGAATAGAAATTTTCTGTAACCAAAAAGTTGTTCTTTTTCGACCTAGGATGACAAACATAGAATATTATATCATTTTAAGCAATTTTGAGCTAGAAACATTAATTTATACATAAAATTTGTTTTCAAGTCTTTTCGAATATTCTCTTAAAAATTTGTTTGAAAAAAATAATTTAAAAAATTACCAGGAATCTAATAATAATATTATCTCGCAACTCGAATTTTTCCTACAATTTTTAAAAATCCTGCAAAAGTAAAAAAAACTACCTTAAAATCATCCAGATTCTTTTTTGATAATTTTGGAAATCTTATTAAATATTGTTTTAAAATTAATTTTTCAAACAAAAATTATTGTCAGTTTTTCTAGGAAATTTGATACACATTTTTTATTCAATTAGAACCTTTTAAATTGCTTAAAAAGCTTATAAATTTTGTATTCGACATCTACAAAAATCAACATTGTGTATTAAATCGCTCGAAATCTTTTCACGTTTTAAATTATTTTGGAATCTTTTTAAAACTTCTAAATATATTTTAAACTTGCTCAATTATTTTTCACATTAATAATTGTATTGTCATTTATTATTCAAAAAAGTTTGTTTAAAATCTTTTTGAATATTCTCTTAAAATTAATTTTTGTAAATGAAAAATGATTTTGAATTTTCCCAGTAAACTTAAAAATTTTATTTTCTTAAAACCTTTGAAGATTCTTGAAAAGCTTCAAAATTTTATTTCGAAACCTTCCGAAATCTAAATTTAGTTTTTTGTTTTTCAAAATATTTACAGTTTTAAATTAAGTTTGGATTTTCTCAAAACTTGTGAATATCTCTTAAACTAGCTCAAATTTTTTGCAAATTCATGATTGTTAAATTGTTATTTATGCATCAAAATCAAATAATTTCACTTAAATTTATCAAAAATTTGTTAAATAGAATAATTTAAATTGTTCAAGAAACTTGTATTATCATTAGAGAATAGCAGAAAATATTTAACGTCCTTTCAGACTAGATGGAGCTATGAAAGATAAATTATTCTTAATTTTTTTTTCTGAAAAAAGATCTCCTTTCGCTCCGCTGGGGATCGAACCACAGAACTACTGATTTCCGGTCAGGTGCTTCACCATTAAGCTACTAGAGAAAAAAAAAATACTAGAAAAAAACTTTATATAAAAATTTCAAATGATTGTTTTCTGATGAATTCTGAGAGAAAATTGAAAAAAGATTATAAAACATTTTCAATTATTTCCTTAAATTTTTAAAAAGAGTGTATAAGATCTTAAAGAAAAATTTTGTAATTTTGCCATATTATATAATTTTCCAAAAAAAATGTGAATGAAGAGATATTCAGAAGTTTTGTAACGTTTCAAAAATAATTAGAACTTTTGAAGAATTTTTTAAGGTTTCGTGGAAGTGCAAAGAAAGTTTGGGTTCCTAGGAAAAATAAAAATGATTTTTTATGTCGAAAAATTAATTTTAACAAATTATTTGAAAAGATTTCAAAACGTTTCAGAAGATTTCTAAAATTGGCAATGAAGAATCTAAAAGATTTAAAGGAAATTTTTCTAATTCTGCAGATAAAAAAAATGCAGGAAAAGTTTGAATAATTTTTAAAGATTGGAAGGTTTAGAAGGTCTGCAAAGATTAAAAAAAAAGAATTTTCTTAAGATTCGTGTGAAAATTTTTAATGATTTTTTATTTTGAAAAATGAACTTTAAGTGAAAATCAAAAAAGGCTTATACACATTTTAAGCGATTTCCTAAAATTTCGAGAAAGTGTCTAGAAGATTTTAAATCAAACTGTTTCAATTTGGTAAGATTGAAAAATTAAAAAAAAAATCGAGTAAATTCAAGAAATATTTAGAAGAATTAAAGAAATTCAAAAAGGATTTTGAACTTTAAAATTGATTTGATATTATACATTAATTAATATATTATGATTATTATTATTTATTTATGAATCTTCAACCAAAACAAGAAAATGTCAAGATGAATTTTCAACAAAATGGTCAAATTTTTAAACAAAATAGATTCAAATTCAACAAAAAACATTTGCATTTTTAATCAAATAGATGATTCTTCAAGGCCGATAAGTCGATTTTTTTAGAAGACAGTTACATTTTTGAACAAGAACTACCAAAAAAGATGATTTTTTGTCCAGGGAGAGGAATTTTCAACAAGAAAGTGGAAACTTCGACTAAAAAGATGATTTTTTTAACAAAATAGTTCAATTTTCCACCAAATAGTCGAATTTTCAGTAAAAAAATTAATTAAAAAAAAACAGAATATTCAAGCAAATAGTTAAATTTTCAATAAAAAAAGATGAATGCTTAATAAAAGAATAATGTAATAGTTGATATTTCTACCAAAAAAGATGTCAAGTGAACTTTTTTAGAAAACAGGGAGGAAAATAGGAATTCTTTATGAGAGAGGAAAATAGGGAATATGGAAAAAAGAATGAAAAAACGAAATGGGAGCAAAATATAGAAGGGGGAAAAGGAGAAAACGGGGAAAATGGGGCAAGGGGAAAATGGGGATGGCAAAGGGGAAAAGGGGATTTTTAGAAAACAGAGAGGAAAAAAGGAATTTTTCATAAAATGGGAAAAATATAAAAAAGGGGAAAACGAGGAAAAGGCAAAAATTATTTAAGCG
>CAKNXH010084537.1:5794-21443 GCA_932178445.1 Andricus quercusramuli
AATAGGAGCATTTTGTGGTGTTTGTCAAAACTTAATCGTTTGAATTCTTGTTGTCTTTTCAGGAATTCTATATATTGAATTGATTGTTGGACGTTAAATGGGATTTTGAATTTGATTTTAGTCTGATTTAAAATTCTTGAATTTCAGTTGATTTATCCTGAATTTTTTTAAATTCTTCAGTATTCTCTTGAATTTATTTCAATTCGCCCTCAATTATGTTCACTCTCATTTTACTTAATTCTGTGACAATTTTATTTCAAGACTTTTTTTGAATGCATTCAAATTTTCCTGAATTTTCATGAATTCTGTTGAATTGGAACCCTCTCTCATCTTACCTAATTCTATTGAAATTTTTTGATTTCACAAATTAAGTTCAACTCATTCAAATTTGTATGAATTTCAACAATGTCTCTTCAATATATCTATTTTCTGAATTTTCTTTAATTCTTTTGAATTCTTTTTAATTTCCTAGAAATCCATTGAATCCAATGGATATTTATTGGATTTTCATTTTTTTTAAAATACAGTTTGAATTTTTATGAATTTTATCATATTCTTGTTTACTATTTCTATATGCACTCCCGTTTATCGAAATTCAATCGAAATTTTTGGATTTCAAAATTTTTTGTCCATTCACTTGAATTATTTTCAATTCATATTGAATTCATATGAATTTCACCAAATTCTCTTGAATTTTCTTGAATTTTTTTCAATACATTCTAATTGAATTTCTTATTGATTTATCCTGAATTCTTACAAATTCATTGGAATCCTCTTGAATTCATTTGAATTTTTTCTCAATTCTGTTCGCTCTCATTTTACTTAATTCTATGAACATTTTTTTATTTCAAAGGTTTTATTCAATTCATTCAAATTTTTATGAATTTCAACAAAGCCTTTTTTTAAATTTTGTTGAATTCCTTTGAATTCTTTTCAATTCCTTCAAAATCTACTGAATTCAATTGATATTTTTTAGACGTTAAATTTTTTTTAATTCACCTCAAATTTGTATGCATTTTATCATACTCTTATTCAATAATTCTATTAACTTCACTTAAATTCATATTGAATTCGTATGAATTTTAACAAATTCTCTTGAATTCCCTTGAATTTTATTTAATTCATTTCAATTCAAATTCTTTTTGATTTATCCGGAATGTTCCAAAATTCTTTAGAACTCTCTGTAATTTATCTAAATTTGCCCTGAATTCTTTTTACTCTGATTTTACTCAATTCTGTGGACATTTTTTGATGTTTTTAATTTTGTTTAATTCATTCATTTTTTTCAATTTCATTAAAAACCCTAATTTTCGAAAAAAAGGATATATAAAAATAAACATTAGTGATTAAAAATTTTCAGAGGTTAACTCCCTTCATATATATCTACACAATAGAATCCAACATCTTTTCCACAATCATCACAACACTAATTAAGTACTATGTTTAAAAAATTTTCATTTTTAAAACGCGAAAAATATTGTTAAAAACATAATCACAAAGTAAGAAAGTTTTATTTTAATGCATATCAAAGAAAATGAGAGTTTAGATGTTAGAAATATAAAAAAGGGATGCGACAGTAGAATAATAGAAAATGGGAAGTTAAGACAACGACTCGAACTATGGTCAGGAGTTGATAGCGAATCACATGATTGCCAAGAAGCCAGCCTGATAATGAAAGAGAGTGAAAAACGGCATGTCAAGAGATATGCATTTTTATTTGTCCACTCTTTATCTTAAATTTTTTTAATTCATTGGAGAGATAAGAAAATGAACCTCAAAAGGAATACTTTAGATAAAAAAAAAACAGAAAAAAATTCCACCATGGAACTATACGAGGTGCAATATTTAAAGTCGCGAAGTGAACTGGCGCATGTGCTCTGGGATATCATTGTAGAAGTGCGACTGGAGTGGGTGGTACTGCGACTGAAGTGTGTGGTACTGCGATAGACGAATGTGGTACTGCGACTGAAATGTGTGGTACTGCGGTTTTAGGAAGAATGACTGTTGATGCTTGGTGGAAGGATGAAGTCCGCATAGCCGTTAACGAAAAGAATTACATAAAAAATGTGGTGTGGAAGAAAAACTGTTTGACAGGTGTGAGAGAAATTCGTTGAGATAGTTTGGGCATGAAAGCTCTTCAATTTTGTAGATTCACAATTCAAAGTTCTACAATTTTGAAGAGATACAATCGAAATCTACTCAATTTTATAGATGAGCAATTGTAAATTCTTCAATTGTTAATATCAAAAATGACAGCCAACCTTGCATCTGATTTTAAATTATTCTAAAGTCAGATCAAAAAATCTTTCATCTAACATGATGAGAATTTTATATTACAATTCGAACTAAAGAATTTCTGTATTGAGTACTGCTTACCTCAATCCCCGATATCTTGATTTCTCGAATATGAAGAACCATTCATAAACTTCTAAGCTGAAATTTGTAGACTCGTCAAAAATTGTTTTTTACTTAAGTTTACTTCGAAAGCTTGTCAAAAAATTATTCTGCAAATTTTTCCAATAAATAAAAAAATCGTAAAATTGGTGAGACGTATAATGAAGTGTGTGGTACTGCGAATGAAGCATGTGGTACTGTAACTGAAATGTGTGGTACTGCGAGTGAAGTGTGTGGTATTGCGACTGAAGTGTGTGGTACTGCGGTTTTAAGAAGAATGACTGGTGAAAGCTTACTGAAAGACAGAAAATTAAAATAAAGAGGCAGAGGTTGAATATAAGATAGGGGTTTTCAAAGAAATACAACGTACTTTCCGTTTCTATAATAATAATTTGTTTTATTAGTTTTCTAAAAATTATATGGCGGCGATACGGTTTCGAAGGTTTGGTCAACGAATATGAGTACGATCGAGTACAAGATGTTAAAAAAAGTACATATATACAATAATAATCATCCTCGAGATAATTAAAAATTCAAATTATATAAATTATTGAAATGTCTTTTTAGAGACACAGCTAAAAAATAATTTCAACTTTGAACAAAAGCTAAGTTGAACCGAATGAACTTTCTCTTTGGAGATTCCTCCTATAAAAATGAGTAGGTCCAATTGAATACCAATTTTAATATCTTTAGTCAATCAATTCTTAAATATCTACTTTTCACAATATTAGATCCCTCTCTTCATCAATATCTTTATTCAATATTCCCTACTCTTTTTGTATCATGTATTTATGAAATTGATATAAAAAGCAAAAAAAAGTGCAAAAGTATTCTCTAGATGTATCTAAATTATTTTTTAACGAACCAATATTTTTCGAGAAAGGAAATTTAATTGAAATACTTTTTGAAAGCTTTTGTTTCTACAAAATATTTTTTCACTTAATTTTTTGCTTTATTTTTGTATGTACCTATCTAAAAGCTCGTAGAATTCTTTCTGCGGATAGGAATTTCAGGCGGGGAATGGATTCTAGAAGATATCACAAGGTGTGAATTTTATTACAAAATGATTTAGGCATTCTACCTTAAGTTTTTAGCCAGCGTTGACGCGACGACTCGCTCGTTAGTGTATTTTTTAATCATTACAAGTTCAGTCTATTATATTAAATACAACGTCAAAATGGCAGTGCTAAACTGGCTCACATCCTAATCTAACGTACTGGCAAGAGTTTCTGTGCAATTGAAAAAAAAATTTTTTTTACAAAATCCTCCGAACATTTTCTGCTTCTTGAGTGCAAGCTACAAATTAAATCAAGAGAGCACAGATTAGAAACAGTTCAAAAATTGATTTTCAAGTATCATATAAATGTTTTATACTTTGGTAGAAAATTGAAACTATATTAAAAGCACAGAAAAACTTTACAATTTTCTTGTACGCTTTGAAGTGATTGGATCATGGCCAAATGCACTAACTTATGACAGAGAATTGTCTTTTACTCCTAGTCCCGTCGAATTATTTGCAATATCATTCGTCAAAAACACGCATACATAATTGAATTGCAACAAATCACAATTCGCTAAAAATTAAAAATGCTCAATATACAATCGACTAATGGGACTGCCTTGTGCAGTTGGTTGGGACTGCCTCATGCAGTCGCCTGGGACTTCCTTATGCAGTCCCTTTTTTTGCCTCAGCTTTTCGATTTTTAGCAAATTCGAGCATTTAAAAAAACACAGGCACAAAATGGAGAGCACAAGATCAATGTGCATGATCCATGATCGACAATCGTAGTCTTATGTACACGGAATTCGATTTTATACAGAAATAAATAATAATTCTTTAATAAATAGATACCTAGATTAATAGGTCGATTTTAAGATTCGCAGCTACTACCATGCCCTCGACTCTTGGACTTTAGCACATTTTTTTTTTCAAAATTTATTTCTCATCCTGCTAGTCAAGATGCCTAAAACCAGAGAAAAGTCGGAATTTTGAAGAGGATACAAATTTTATGCAAAGATGTTTACGAACGTTTTATCTTTGAACGTAAATCTAGAAGACATTCTAGATTCTGGAGAATAATCTCACAACAAAGATTTTTGAATTTTACTTTTTACAAATCTATTCAAGTTCTTTTCTTCGCTAAGAATATGAGTAGAAAAAAACATTGAAGAAATTTTATTTTTGAATTTGAATTAAAATTTCAGAAATACTTTTTATGTAGAAAAAATGGATGCATTGACGTAGAAATGTTTACTTTCTAAAACGAAAAATGAGGAACTTGAGGTACAAGACTTAGATAAATTCGTACTAGCTTAAGTGAAATTTCACATTAATATCTGTCAATTTTAATCGGAATTCTATGTCGATTTTATTTATGGTGTGTTTATTACGAATTGAGAAAGTTGGACGTTTGGTGCGATTTTTATTTTTAAAACAGTATCGACTTATCACTATCAGTTACTTACACCATGCATCAAGAGTAGGAAGACGGAAGCGATAAGAAAAATCTTTCGACAGCTTCTTTTTCTTGGACCTCACAACTCCCATTTCATGATAAAAAAATGACATTGAGCATTTCATAATCGCCTCATTCTGATTAAAATATACGCAGTTATTAATACAGATTACATCAGTACATTCGGAAGAAAAATGTTCTTGAAACAAACTGGTTTCTTGTATATACATAAAAATTTGGTTGAATCCAAAAATTTTGGCTGATTCAACAAAATATTTGGTTGACCCAACCCAATTTCTTTGGTTGAGTCAGCCAAGCATTCTATCTACCAAAAGATTTGTTTGAAACAACCACATTTTTCTTGACATTTTCATAGACATTCCTTTGTAATAATTTTTTAGAAGCCTCAAATATATTTTATTGAACGAGGGTGGCCACAGGTTGGGGAAATCTAGAAATCAGGAAAATCAGGAATTTTGAAAAAAATGGTAAAAGTCAGGGAATTTCTATAAGAAGCGCTTCAAGTGCTTTTAAGTTTTGAATTAAAACAAATTTTTCGAAAATATTTCAGGTTATTGTACAATTTTTCTATAATTTTAGAAAAATTTCAATAATTTGAAGGAATTTCAAAGGATTTAAAAAATTTTAGAGCATTTCAAAAATTCTAAGAAAAAAATTAGAGGATTTCAACAGTTCTGAGAAATTTCAAAATATTTTAAACATTTCAAAGTATTTAAAAAAATTCCAAGGAATCTTCAAGGGTTTGCAAATTTTCTACGGTATTTCAAAATATTTTAAGGGGTTTCAATTTTTTTGGGGTATTTTGAAAGATTCCAACATATTTTTAAGAACTTTAAAAAATTATAAGGGATTTTGAAAGCTATCAAAAAATTTCAAATATTTTTGAGTATTTCAAAAAATGAATACATCTAAATAATTTAAATTGATTCCAATGACTTGAAAAAATTTAGAATATTTTTATAAATTCTATGAAATTTTTAAGGGGTTTAAAAAGTTTCAATTAATTTCAAAATCTATCAAAGAATTTCAAATAATTTCGTGCATTTTGAAAAATCCAAAAATTGTTAGTAGATTTTAATAATTTTCAGGGATTTTCAAGGGTTTCGACAGATTTTAAAAGAGATTGAAAGACTTGAAACCTTTTAAAAGATTTAGAATATTTTCGAGTATTTTCGAAAATTCCAAAAAATTTTCAGCATATTCCAACAATTCGAAGAGATTTCAAAGAATTTGGAAATTTTTAGATATTTAAAAGAATTCAAAGGAATTTCAATAAATTTCCCAGGATTTCAGGAAATATTATGAGACTTCATCCCATTTCACGGGATGAAATAAAAATAATATTTTGTAGGATTTTGAAGATTTTCAAATATTTCAAATTATTTTCAAAGATGTTAAAGAATTTTCAAGATTTTATGATAATTTAAAAGATTTCAAGGAATTTGCAATTGATTTAATTATTTTAAAAGGATTTGAAATATTTTAGGGTATTTAAAAAAATTCCAATGAATTTTTAATAGATTTCAATAATTTTAAGAAAGTTTAAATATTTTTTAATATTTTCAGATTGAATAATTGTAAGTATTTTAAAATACTTTGATGGATTTCAAAGAATTTATCAACAAGAATTTAAGGATCTCGTAGATATTTTTAAAATCTTTAGGTTTTATGATCTTTTAAAAGATTCTAAGGAATTTTGAACTGATTTCACAAATTCTAAGAGATTTTAAAGATTCTTAAAGATTTTAGGGTATTTTTAAAATTCACAAGAGTCAAGTAGTTTTCAAGAACCTCAGAAAATTTCAAAGAACTTTAAAATATTTTTAAGGTTTTGAAATATTTCAGGTTATTTTGAAAGATTTTAAGGAATTTTTAATTTATTTCAAAGACTTGAAAAAATTTTTAATATTTTTTGCAATTTGTGAAAATTATTTTCAAATATCCCTGAATTCTTATTAATTTATCCTAAATTTTTTGGAATTCTCGTTAGTTTTTTTAATTCACATTTTTCTGAACTCATTTTAAACTCATTAAATTCAATGAATTTTTAAACAATTTTGAATTGTTTTTAATTTAATCACCGAAATTTGTTTGAATTCTTTTGAATTTAAATAAAAAATTCTTTTATTCCATTAATAAAAGATTCTGTATTAAAAAAATGTTTCAAGGTTCATTAAAATTTCGGGTTTAAATACCAATTGTCAGGGAACATGAGAAATTATTAAGGGAAAATACGGGGAATTTTCAAAAAAAAGTTTTGCTGCCACCCTATAAACGCAACTATTGAAATTTTCGAAAATTACCTTTTTGAATTTTTTTTTCGGTTTTTTTATCCTGATTGAGTGATTCCTTAATGTGTTCTACAATTTTAATTTAAAATAATTTTTCATTTTCCAAAACAAGACACTATATTTTTCCACAACCCAAATCTTTGGATCTCTGTAAGGCTTTTCTAACCATTTTTTTGAAAAATTCTCACGCAAAATATTTTTGAATCGGACCCAAAAATCAAAAAATTTAATTTTCTCTTTCCTGCTATTTTTCTGGGATGATGTAATTTTGCCAAAAAAAGCTGATGATGATCCTGACTTATAAAAAATCGGAAATATATATAACCAAAATAGAAAATTTCCGAAAAAATAAAAAATTGCAGGGACTCGCGGGAACTTTTTGAGACATGGAACAACCGCGAAATGAAGTAGAATTTATTTTTTGACCTGGAATTTTACAAATGTTTAGAAGAAAAATTCGATTTCAACTTTTTTTTTTAATCTCAATTTAAATTGTGGAATTTTTTAATTATAACATTATTTAGATTTCAATAAATAATTCTACATTGTTTTTATTTCCCATTTTAGTTCTTCATTTTTAGGCGTACATTTTCAATACAAAGAATTTTAAAATAAAGTTTTGAAGACCTGAACAATTAAAAATTAAATAAGAATGATTTTTAAAATTGAACTTCAGTTCAAGTTGAAAGGCTTTCCTTTTTTTACAGAAAATTTTATTAAATTTGTTAATATTTAGCAACATTTGACCGCTTTTTTAATTGAGCAATCATAAACCAAATATTCAAAATTAAACTATTCAAAACTGTATTTTTTAAAATAAAAAGCCTCGAATCTTCAAAATTTCAGTGTTCTAATTTAAATTTTGAACGTTAAAATTTTAATTGTTTCATTTTTCAAAGTTTTTAATTTGTGAGTGAAAATGTTGAATTTTTATGCATGAGTAACAATTGAACAATTATGAAATCCAACGACTTGAAATAAAAATCAACTTCCAATTCAAAAGATGTTCAGTTAAAAAAAAAATTAATTGTTCAATTTTGAATGTTTTTAATTTAAAATCGCTTAAAGTCATACAATTTTGAAAATTTACACATTTTTTATTTATTATTTAATTTAGAGCATTGCAAACAATAACGTGCATTTACATTTGTTAACCAGAAATCTTTTAACAACTGTTCAATTTATAAATTTTAAAAAAAGTTGCATTTCTGAATAATTGGATCAAAAAAATTTTTATTTAAAAGTGTTTTAAGCTTCCATTTTATACGTGCAAATTAAAAACCATATAATTCAAAAGAGTTACACTTCGAGCACTTTAATTTTCAGTCCAGTTTTTATTACTACAAATTACGAAATTTCGAGTTTTAATAGTTTCAATTTTTTAATTTCAATAACCGTGGAAAATCTTTTCAAACCGGGAAATAACCAGGAATTTATTTCTCGATAGAAACGGTCACCCTGAAAATATTAAACCTTTTTATTTTTTATTTTGCCGGAAATTAAAAATTTCGGTAATTTACCAAAAGGTCCATTTTTAATTTCAAAAAATCATAATTCAATTGCTTTAAAAAGAATTCTTTAATAATTTATAATCTTCGTTTTCTTGATAAACTTGATTTTCCGTTTTCATGATAAATTCCTTCTTTTCTTATTGCTTGTTCTCGATATCATTATTTTAAGTAAAAATTTGTTTGCACTGTTTCATACCGGATACAAAATTGGAACAAATCAATATTATTATTAAGATAGCCTGCAATTTTTTTATATTTCTAAAATGTTATCAGTTAACCTTTAAGTTTGGTCGTGCGGTCTCACAGACCGCAACTGGTCGCACAGACCGCACCAGGTCTCACAGACCGCATCAGGTCTCACAGACCGCACCGGGTCTCACAGACCGCACCATAGCATTGATATATCCCTCCCTCCTCTGGCCTTCCTTCAGGCTACTCTTATTAGTAGCTTCCGTTTTATTTGTGTTTTCGTGAGACCGCACGTCGACAGTATCACCATAATTTTATATTTATGTTTCAATTTGTTTGATGCGGCCGTCCCAGAAAAATGTTACGTCCCGATTATGCCTCATTTGAGCAAAAAGTGAGAAATCAGTATGAACGTGTGGCCGTGCGGTTTCTCAGACCGCACCATGTTTCTGATACGTACATCCCTCCACTCACTGCTGTGAAAGTTTGTTAATTATAAATGTTGATAAAATTGATTAATTTATTACTTATTCCCATGTCTGTGAGACCTTAGCTTAATTTGCTGCAACAATGGAATCACGTTCATACTTAAAGTTTAAACGGATATCAGTCCTAAAAACATGTGGGTATGATTCTTAGCTTTTCTACTTAAAATAATTATATCAAGAACAAGAAATAATGAACTGAAAAAATCAAGTTTTCTTTTTGTATTAATTTTTCCATGTTAAAATTGTTCTTTATCACAAAATAGTTCTTGTGACATCCCAGATTTTCTTGATAAAACTACGTCATCCCAGTTTTCTAACACTTCAAGGATCTCCAAACACTTCTATATTTAATTTTTTGATAAACCCTCTCCAAAGTCACTCTCGGGCATATTATTGTCTCAAATCCTCGCATGCGAAATCCTATTCTCAAAGACCCTTACTCTTAAACCCTAGATTTAGAACGAGGCTCTTGCGCATTCGAAGGTAATTATGTACAGAGCTGTAAACGGAGGGATATAAACAATACGTAGTTCTCACATGGCCAGTCTCATAGAGTCGCTTACCTCACCATTGATCAGCCCCAAGGCTCTTGGTGTGCTAGAATACCCCTCATCTTCACTCACCTCAACGGAAGAACCACTCCTAGTCACACCAACATATTCTGAAGAGGAACCCTGAAGTTCCTCATCAGAATAGGAAAGATCCAACCTGGAATCTTCCGACGAGTCAAGAGGAGATGAAAGGTCAGCTAGACTTGCAGAGACTTCCCTGGAGACGCTTGATGAGGTAGAGATGTCCTGTGATGAACCAGAGATGACCTTTGATGAACCAGAGACCTGTGATGAGGACAAGGTTGGATCAGCAGAGGCTGGACTGGTAGACCCTGTGGTTGAGGCACCAGGAGACCAGGAAGATGGCGACGTCGATGGAGGCTCCTTTGGCACCGCTGGCGATGTCCTGCCCGGAAGTCTCTTCTTGGCCTGCAGAGAGGTCCTCTTAAACCCGGTAGCCTTATTCTTCCCGTTCATGCTATCAGGCTTTCTAAGCTCCTCGTCTTCGTGCTCACCGAGGCTACTCGGTTTTTTCGTACTTGGCTGTTTCTTACCCTTCTTGGATCCCTTCTGCTGCGTGGTTGACTGGTTCCTGCCGGCGGAACCGACCTTCTCCATCCTAGACTTCCGCTTCTTGGAGGCTGCTTCCAGCGCCTGTCGTCGACAGACCTCGTCACTCGCTGCTCCTTCACAGGACCTCTTGGAGTCGGGAAGTCCCTCGCTGCTACCAGGCTCGAGGTGATGCTCACAATGGGGTCCAGGATCCTCGTCTTCTCGGCATTTCCGCTTCCGCTTCTTTCTCTTTTTGCGTTTTCGACACCTGAACTTGTCCCGGTTGTCCTTTTCGGGATGGAGAACCCGTGGGCAAATGGCTTGTTGCTGGTTCCGGTGGTGGTGGGCATTGTGTCGATGACGGATACCATGGTGGGCACCCAACATCCGCCTTTGGAGAGCCTCTACTCGATCTGGTGGAGCCACTTGGGTTAAGACTCTGGCGTAGGCTGAAAGTCTGCCTAGGTTGTGACCCTTAGCTTGGACTCTTCTGGGTTCTCCATGACGATTTAGGCCGAGGTAGAGGGTTTTTCGGTTTGTGGACCATCGCACGGAACTGTAGGTGTTGTAGTTGTGTTGTTCCAGGGTCTCGTTGAAGAGACAATCTTCTGTGTACTCGTGCTGCAACAAAAATAGGAAGTTTTTGTTATTTTTATTATCATTTCAGGGCTTAGATTCATGCCATTATCGACACTTTGTGACAAATTTGTTAAAAGACGGAACAACACCAGAATCCCGATTGCGCAATATTATGCATTCCAATTGGAAACGGTCCAGGCGGCCCTGACTGTTTAAGTTTCGATTTTGCTACTCTTTTGGAAAAAAGACACTTATGAGGCTACTATTTTCTCAAACTGCTTGCTACTGCATTTTTTTACTTAGCCTTCAAATATTTTTTCAGATTTCTATGTTAGGTTGGATAAAATAACATATCGGCTATCTGAAATATCGAAATTTCAGAAGATTTCAAGGGATTTAAAAAATTTACAAAACATTTCAAAGGATTTCACGCGACTTGAAAGATTCTAATGGATTCCAAAAGGTTTGAAAGAATTTGAACTAGTTTAACACGATTCAGGTTATTTTTCAGGACCTCCAATTATTTTGAAGGGTTCAGGGAATTTAGAAATATTTTGAAGATTCGAAGAGAGATTCTCAAAGGATTTCCAAGAATATAGTGGAGGCTGTAGGAATTTGAAGCCGTTAAATTCAATTTAATAATACTTGATGTCTAGGTAAAATTAAGGGGAATATTTCATTGATTCAATTTCACTTGACTGCCAACTCGATTTGAAATTCTTTTTCCTGAAAGCGAAATTTTCGATTTTTGACTAAAATGAAGGAGAATTTTCAGATGCTAACCAAACGCAAACCAACCATGACTCTTCTAGTTATAGTTCTGTCCCTATAGTCCCCCTAATGTGACCGTAGTCGAGTGCGACTGACGTTATAATGAGACTCTCCACCTTACGACTATTGGCTAATTATTTTGGATGTGATTTTCACTCGCAAAAAACATTTCTTGCTCGGAATGGATTGGAAAATTAGTTGGCAAAAGGAATGATGTTAAGGAAAGACAATTACGAGAAACAATGGGCATAAGGAAGTTATATATTTTATGCGCACCTGCGACAAAGAGGATTCGAACTATGGTCAGGAATAGATAGTGGATCACATGCTAGTCAAAGAGTCGATCTGATCATTAGTGAGAGATCACATCAGCATTTCAAGGAGCATACATTTATATTAGCCAGATTATATTGAAATTTGTAGATTTAAAATTCCCCATTTGAAAATTGCTATTGACAAAATTAAAAATAACGAACCGAAAATAGTAGAAGTCAAGTCTAGAGAAGGGAATGATACTGAGGAAAGACAATTACGAAAAACAATGCGCGTAACGAAGATGGAGATTTTATGCGTACCTGAAACAAAGAAAAAGGGACGCTACAGTAGACTGATATAAAATGGAAAGTTAAAACATGGACCCGAACTATGGTCAGGATTAGATAGGGAATCACATGCTAGTCAAAGAGTCGATCTGATCATGAATGAGAGAGCACATCAGTATGTCAAGGAGCATAAACTTGTATCTGCCAGATTAAATGAAAAATTTTAGAAATAAAATTCCTTGTTGGGTCATTTCTATTTACGAAATTCAAAAGAGCAAACTGAAAATAGCAGTAGTCAAGTCTCGAGGAGTGAATAATATTAAGGAAAGACAATTACGAAAAACAAGCGCGTAAGGAAGCTAGATATTTTATGAATACCTAAAACAAAGAAAAAGGGATGCCAAAGTAGAGTGATTGAAAATGGTAAGTTAAAACATGGACCCGAGCTATGGTCAGGAATAGACAGTGAATCACGTGGTAGTCAGAGTCGGCCTGATCATGAATTGAAGAGCACATCAGCATCTCAAGGAGCATTCATTTGTATCTGTCAGATTAAACAGAAATTTATAGAATTAAAATTGTTAATTTTGTCATTTCTATTTACAAAATTTAAAAGAACAAACTGAAAATAGCAGTATTCAAGTCTAGAGGAGTAAATGATGTTCAGGAAAGACAATTACGAAAAACAGTGCGCGTAACGAAGCTGGACATTTTATGCGTACCTGAAACAAAGCAAAAGGGACACTACAGTGAAGTGATAGAAAATGGGAAGTTGGGACATGGACACGAACTATGGTCAGAAATAGATAGTGAATCACATGCTAGTCAAAGAGTCGGCCTGATCATGAATGAGAGAGCACATCAGCATGTCGAGGAGCATGTATCTGCCAGATTAAATTGAAATTTGTAGAATTAAAATTCCTCATTTTGTGATTTTTATTTACAGAATTTAAAGGAACAAGCTGAAAATATCAGTAGGCAAGTCTAGAAGAGGTAATGATATTAAGGAAAGACAATTACGAGAAACAATGCGCGTGAGGAAGCTAGATATTGTATGCGTACCTGAAACAAAGAGAAGAGATGCTACAGTAGAGTGATAGAAAATGGGAAGTTAAAGCATGGACCCGAAGTATGGTCCGAAGTATGGTCTGGAATAGATAGTGCATCTGTATCTGCCAGATTAAATTGAAACTTGTGGAATTAAAATTCCTCATTTGGCCATTTCCATTAACAAAATTCAAAAGAACAAACTGAAAATAGCAGAAGTCAAGTCTAGTTGAGTGAATGATATTAAGGAAAGCCAATTACAAAAAAAATGCGTGTAAGGAAGCTAGATATTTTATGCGCACCTGAAACAAAAAAAGGGGATGCTACAATAGAGTGATAGGAAATGGGAAGTTGAAACATGCACCCGAACTATGGTCCGGAATAGATAGTGAATCTGTATCTGCCAGATTAAATGGAAATTTGCAGAATTAGAATTCCTTATTTTGAAATTACCATTTACAAAATTCGAAAGAACAAACAAAAAATAAAAATTGTCAACAACAATGAGTGCGAGATTGTCGATAATTTCGTTCCACCTATTTTTTCAGATACAATTACATGACGCTACTCTGCTGCTATTTTTAGAATAATTTTTCAAAATTGATGCAAATTTTATTTTGAATTTTTTATATGAGTCACAGGCCGGTCATTTTGTAAACAGAGTATTTAAATATGAAGTCACTGACATGATGCATGTTCTTGAACGCCCATAAAGAATGTCTGCAACTCTCATGCTAAAACGAACTCTCATTAGCTCATTTTATGATTAGCTGTCTTATTAATGGAATGCGGTTAATAATTATTTTGTACCTATACTTTCAACTACTTAAATCCTGGAAAACATTCAGTCTCCAAGGATTATTTGTTTACTTCTTTCGTTCAAATTCATTCAGGCAAATCTTCGGTGGATTATACTAATTACTTATTCTACATTTTTTTAAATAAAATAAGGTTTATAAATATCAAAGATATGCATAGAGGAATACATCTGACATTGATATATCAAAGGAATGTGGTTTTATGTTCTATAAAACTAAACATGATATGTCCTAGTGGCATAAATTTACATGACTTACGTGTAAAACTAACATACCATTTTTTGATAATTATAAACAAATTTTTCGAAATTTTTTTTTGTAGATTCGATTAATCTGCCACTGACCCGTGACTCAAATAAATGTATGCGCCCACGCAGACTGGATCGCCGATGCAATATTCCAAATATTTTCTTTGAATTTTTATAATTCTGTTGACGGATTTATGCGAAAGCTTCCTTATGATTTCAATAGAGGGAATTTCAGGGTTCACAGTCTTTCCCATTTTTTGCCTAATCCCTTCCCCACTTTCCCCTTTTTTACTTCAAATTTGAAAAATCCCCTAAAAACTGCAATCAAGAATATTGTCCCAATTTTCCCCTTTCCTCCTTTTTTTTGAAAAGATTCGATTCATTTTTTGAGAATAAAAGAAAACAGAAATTCGAGACACTGAAAACAAAATTTCTGATGCATTCGAGCCGATTTCGAGAAAATTCGAGATGTCCTTGAAACATTTTCAGGTGAACTCAAAACTTCATGGAAATCGAGAATCTCGAATAAAAAATTCGAGATCTCGAGTCGAGAATCTCGAAACTTTTCATTCGAGATTCTCCATCTGCATGAAGTTTTGAGTTCGCCTGAAAATGTTTCAAGAAAATCTCGAATTTTCTCGAAATTTGCTCGAATTCATCACTAGTTTTGTTTTTAATGTCTCGAATTTTTTTATTCTTGAAAAATGAATCGAATTTCGAGATCTCGAGTCGAGATTCTCGGAACTTTTTATTCGAGATTCTCGATCTCTATGAAGTTTTGAGTTCACCAGAAGATTTTTCAAGAAAATCTCGAATTTTCTTGAAATCGTCTCGAATGCATCGCTAAACGCTTTAAAAGAAGATTTTTTCTGAAAATAGGGGAATAAATTCTTTTAAATAAAATTAATGTAGGCACGACTATTGAATTCTAATGAAAATCTTCATAAAATCTGATATTTCAAGTAAAAAAATTGAATTTTCAACAAAATATATAAATTTTCAACTTAATAGTTGAATTTTCGGGCCAAAAATACGATTTTTTTACAAAACATTCGAGTTTTCAACCCGAAAATATAAATCATCAACAAAGAAATTAACTTTTAACCAAATAGTCCAATTTTCATACAAAAAGATTTTCTGACGAAATTTTTGAATTTTCAACAAATTAATTAAATTTTCGACCGAATAATA
>CAKNXH010084538.1:5794-21345 GCA_932178445.1 Andricus quercusramuli
AATAGGAGCATTTTGTGGTGTTTGTCAAAACTTAATCGTTTGAATTCTTGTTGTCTTTTCAGGAATTCTATATATTGAATTGATTGTTGGACGTTAAATGGGATTTTGAATTTGATTTTAGTCTGATTTAAAATTCTTGAATTTCAGTTGATTTATCCTGAATTTTTTTAAATTCTTCAGTATTCTCTTGAATTTATTTCAATTCGCCCTCAATTATGTTCACTCTCATTTTACTTAATTCTGTGACAATTTTATTTCAAGACTTTTTTTGAATGCATTCAAATTTTCCTGAATTTTCATGAATTCTGTTGAATTGGAACCCTCTCTCATCTTACCTAATTCTATTGAAATTTTTTGATTTCACAAATTAAGTTCAACTCATTCAAATTTGTATGAATTTCAACAATGTCTCTTCAATATATCTATTTTCTGAATTTTCTTTAATTCTTTTGAATTCTTTTTAATTTCCTAGAAATCCATTGAATCCAATGGATATTTATTGGATTTTCATTTTTTTTAAAATACAGTTTGAATTTTTATGAATTTTATCATATTCTTGTTTACTATTTCTATATGCACTCCCGTTTATCGAAATTCAATCGAAATTTTTGGATTTCAAAATTTTTTGTCCATTCACTTGAATTATTTTCAATTCATATTGAATTCATATGAATTTCACCAAATTCTCTTGAATTTTCTTGAATTTTTTTCAATACATTCTAATTGAATTTCTTATTGATTTATCCTGAATTCTTACAAATTCATTGGAATCCTCTTGAATTCATTTGAATTTTTTCTCAATTCTGTTCGCTCTCATTTTACTTAATTCTATGAACATTTTTTTATTTCAAAGGTTTTATTCAATTCATTCAAATTTTTATGAATTTCAACAAAGCCTTTTTTTAAATTTTGTTGAATTCCTTTGAATTCTTTTCAATTCCTTCAAAATCTACTGAATTCAATTGATATTTTTTAGACGTTAAATTTTTTTTAATTCACCTCAAATTTGTATGCATTTTATCATACTCTTATTCAATAATTCTATTAACTTCACTTAAATTCATATTGAATTCGTATGAATTTTAACAAATTCTCTTGAATTCCCTTGAATTTTATTTAATTCATTTCAATTCAAATTCTTTTTGATTTATCCGGAATGTTCCAAAATTCTTTAGAACTCTCTGTAATTTATCTAAATTTGCCCTGAATTCTTTTTACTCTGATTTTACTCAATTCTGTGGACATTTTTTGATGTTTTTAATTTTGTTTAATTCATTCATTTTTTTCAATTTCATTAAAAACCCTAATTTTCGAAAAAAAGGATATATAAAAATAAACATTAGTGATTAAAAATTTTCAGAGGTTAACTCCCTTCATATATATCTACACAATAGAATCCAACATCTTTTCCACAATCATCACAACACTAATTAAGTACTATGTTTAAAAAATTTTCATTTTTAAAACGCGAAAAATATTGTTAAAAACATAATCACAAAGTAAGAAAGTTTTATTTTAATGCATATCAAAGAAAATGAGAGTTTAGATGTTAGAAATATAAAAAAGGGATGCGACAGTAGAATAATAGAAAATGGGAAGTTAAGACAACGACTCGAACTATGGTCAGGAGTTGATAGCGAATCACATGATTGCCAAGAAGCCAGCCTGATAATGAAAGAGAGTGAAAAACGGCATGTCAAGAGATATGCATTTTTATTTGTCCACTCTTTATCTTAAATTTTTTTAATTCATTGGAGAGATAAGAAAATGAACCTCAAAAGGAATACTTTAGATAAAAAAAAAACAGAAAAAAATTCCACCATGGAACTATACGAGGTGCAATATTTAAAGTCGCGAAGTGAACTGGCGCATGTGCTCTGGGATATCATTGTAGAAGTGCGACTGGAGTGGGTGGTACTGCGACTGAAGTGTGTGGTACTGCGATAGACGAATGTGGTACTGCGACTGAAATGTGTGGTACTGCGGTTTTAGGAAGAATGACTGTTGATGCTTGGTGGAAGGATGAAGTCCGCATAGCCGTTAACGAAAAGAATTACATAAAAAATGTGGTGTGGAAGAAAAACTGTTTGACAGGTGTGAGAGAAATTCGTTGAGATAGTTTGGGCATGAAAGCTCTTCAATTTTGTAGATTCACAATTCAAAGTTCTACAATTTTGAAGAGATACAATCGAAATCTACTCAATTTTATAGATGAGCAATTGTAAATTCTTCAATTGTTAATATCAAAAATGACAGCCAACCTTGCATCTGATTTTAAATTATTCTAAAGTCAGATCAAAAAATCTTTCATCTAACATGATGAGAATTTTATATTACAATTCGAACTAAAGAATTTCTGTATTGAGTACTGCTTACCTCAATCCCCGATATCTTGATTTCTCGAATATGAAGAACCATTCATAAACTTCTAAGCTGAAATTTGTAGACTCGTCAAAAATTGTTTTTTACTTAAGTTTACTTCGAAAGCTTGTCAAAAAATTATTCTGCAAATTTTTCCAATAAATAAAAAAATCGTAAAATTGGTGAGACGTATAATGAAGTGTGTGGTACTGCGAATGAAGCATGTGGTACTGTAACTGAAATGTGTGGTACTGCGAGTGAAGTGTGTGGTATTGCGACTGAAGTGTGTGGTACTGCGGTTTTAAGAAGAATGACTGGTGAAAGCTTACTGAAAGACAGAAAATTAAAATAAAGAGGCAGAGGTTGAATATAAGATAGGGGTTTTCAGAGAAATACAACGTACTTTCCGTTTCTATAATAATAATTTGTTTTATTAGTTTTCTAAAAATTATATGGCGGCGATACGGTTTCGAAGGTTTGGTCAACGAATATGAGTACGATCGAGTACAAGATGTTAAAAAAAGTACATATATACAATAATAATCATCCTCGAGATAATTAAAAATTCAAATTATATAAATTATTGAAATGTCTTTTTAGAGACACAGCTAAAAAATAATTTCAACTTTGAACAAAAGCTAAGTTGAACCGAATGAACTTTCTCTTTGGAGATTCCTCCTATAAAAATGAGTAGGTCCAATTGAATACCAATTTTAATATCTTTAGTCAATCAATTCTTAAATATCTACTTTTCACAATATTAGATCCCTCTCTTCATCAATATCTTTATTCAATATTCCCTACTCTTTTTGTATCATGTATTTATGAAATTGATATAAAAAGCAAAAAAAAGTGCAAAAGTATTCTCTAGATGTATCTAAATTATTTTTTAACGAACCAATATTTTTCGAGAAAGGAAATTTAATTGAAATACTTTTTGAAAGCTTTTGTTTCTACAAAATATTTTTTCACTTAATTTTTTGCTTTATTTTTGTATGTACCTATCTAAAAGCTCGTAGAATTCTTTCTGCGGATAGGAATTTCAGGCGGGGAATGGATTCTAGAAGATATCACAAGGTGTGAATTTTATTACAAAATGATTTAGGCATTCTACCTTAAGTTTTTAGCCAGCGTTGACGCGACGACTCGCTCGTTAGTGTATTTTTTAATCATTACAAGTTCAGTCTATTATATTAAATACAACGTCAAAATGGCAGTGCTAAACTGGCTCACATCCTAATCTAACGTACTGGCAAGAGTTTCTGTGCAAATTGAAAAAAAATTTTTTTTACAAAATCCTCAGAACATTTTCTGCTTCTTGAGTGCAAGCTACAAATTAAATCAAGAGAGCACAGATTAGAAACAGTTCAAAAATTGATTTTCAAGTATCATATAAATGTTTTATACTTTGGTAGAAAATTGAAACTATATTAAAAGCACAGAAAAACTTTACAATTTTCTTGTACGCTTTGAAGTGATTGGATCATGGCCAAATGCACTAACTTATGACAGAGAATTGTCTTTTACTCCTAGTCCCGTCGAATTATTTGCAATATCATTCGTCAAAAACACGCATACATAATTGAATTGCAACAAATCACAATTCGCTAAAAATTAAAAATGCTCAATATACAATCGACTAATGGGACTGCCTTGTGCAGTTGGTTGGGACTGCCTCATGCAGTCGCCTGGGACTTCCTTATGCAGTCCCTTTTTTTGCCTCAGCTTTTCGATTTTTAGCAAATTCGAGCATTTAAAAAAACACAGGCACAAAATGGAGAGCACAAGATCAATGTGCATGATCCATGATCGACAATCGTAGTCTTATGTACACGGAATTCGATTTTATACAGAAATAAATAATAATTCTTTAATAAATAGATACCTAGATTAATAGGTCGATTTTAAGATTCGCAGCTACTACCATGCCCTCGACTCTTGGACTTTAGCACATTTTTTTTTTCAAAATTTATTTCTCATCCTGCTAGTCAAGATGCCTAAAACCAGAGAAAAGTCGGAATTTTGAAGAGGATACAAATTTTATGCAAAGATGTTTACGAACGTTTTATCTTTGAACGTAAATCTAGAAGACATTCTAGATTCTGGAGAATAATCTCACAACAAAGATTTTTGAATTTTACTTTTTACAAATCTATTCAAGTTCTTTTCTTCGCTAAGAATATGAGTAGAAAAAAACATTGAAGAAATTTTATTTTTGAATTTGAATTAAAATTTCAGAAATACTTTTTATGTAGAAAAAATGGATGCATTGACGTAGAAATGTTTACTTTCTAAAACGAAAAATGAGGAACTTGAGGTACAAGACTTAGATAAATTCGTACTAGCTTAAGTGAAATTTCACATTAATATCTGTCAATTTTAATCGGAATTCTATGTCGATTTTATTTATGGTGTGTTTATTACGAATTGAGAAAGTTGGACGTTTGGTGCGATTTTTATTTTTAAAACAGTATCGACTTATCACTATCAGTTACTTACACCATGCATCAAGAGTAGGAAGACGGAAGCGATAAGAAAAATCTTTCGACAGCTTCTTTTTCTTGGACCTCACAACTCCCATTTCATGATAAAAAAATGACATTGAGCATTTCATAATCGCCTCATTCTGATTAAAATATACGCAGTTATTAATACAGATTACATCAGTACATTCGGAAGAAAAATGTTCTTGAAACAAACTGGTTTCTTGTATATACATAAAAATTTGGTTGAATCCAAAAATTTTGGCTGATTCAACAAAATATTTGGTTGACCCAACCCAATTTCTTTGGTTGAGTCAGCCAAGCATTCTATCTACCAAAAGATTTGTTTGAAACAACCACATTTTTCTTGACATTTTCATAGACATTCCTTTGTAATAATTTTTTAGAAGCCTCAAATATATTTTATTGAACGAGGGTGGCCACAGGTTGGGGAAATCTAGAAATCAGGAAAATCAGGAATTTTGAAAAAAATGGTAAAAGTCAGGGAATTTCTATAAGAAGCGCTTCAAGTGCTTTTAAGTTTTGAATTAAAACAAATTTTTCGAAAATATTTCAGGTTATTGTACAATTTTTCTATAATTTTAGAAAAATTTCAATAATTTGAAGGAATTTCAAAGGATTTAAAAAATTTTAGAGCATTTCAAAAATTCTAAGAAAAAAATTAGAGGATTTCAACAGTTCTGAGAAATTTCAAAATATTTTAAACATTTCAAAGTATTTAAAAAAATTCCAAGGAATCTTCAAGGGTTTGCAAATTTTCTACGGTATTTCAAAATATTTTAAGGGGTTTCAATTTTTTTGGGGTATTTTGAAAGATTCCAACATATTTTTAAGAACTTTAAAAAATTATAAGGGATTTTGAAAGCTATCAAAAAATTTCAAATATTTTTGAGTATTTCAAAAAATGAATACATCTAAATAATTTAAATTGATTCCAATGACTTGAAAAAATTTAGAATATTTTTATAAATTCTATGAAATTTTTAAGGGGTTTAAAAAGTTTCAATTAATTTCAAAATCTATCAAAGAATTTCAAATAATTTCGTGCATTTTGAAAAATCCAAAAATTGTTAGTAGATTTTAATAATTTTCAGGGATTTTCAAGGGTTTCGACAGATTTTAAAAGAGATTGAAAGACTTGAAACCTTTTAAAAGATTTAGAATATTTTCGAGTATTTTCGAAAATTCCAAAAAATTTTCAGCATATTCCAACAATTCGAAGAGATTTCAAAGAATTTGGAAATTTTTAGATATTTAAAAGAATTCAAAGGAATTTCAATAAATTTCCCAGGATTTCAGGAAATATTATGAGACTTCATCCCATTTCACGGGATGAAATAAAAATAATATTTTGTAGGATTTTGAAGATTTTCAAATATTTCAAATTATTTTCAAAGATGTTAAAGAATTTTCAAGATTTTATGATAATTTAAAAGATTTCAAGGAATTTGCAATTGATTTAATTATTTTAAAAGGATTTGAAATATTTTAGGGTATTTAAAAAAATTCCAATGAATTTTTAATAGATTTCAATAATTTTAAGAAAGTTTAAATATTTTTTAATATTTTCAGATTGAATAATTGTAAGTATTTTAAAATACTTTGATGGATTTCAAAGAATTTATCAACAAGAATTTAAGGATCTCGTAGATATTTTTAAAATCTTTAGGTTTTATGATCTTTTAAAAGATTCTAAGGAATTTTGAACTGATTTCACAAATTCTAAGAGATTTTAAAGATTCTTAAAGATTTTAGGGTATTTTTAAAATTCACAAGAGTCAAGTAGTTTTCAAGAACCTCAGAAAATTTCAAAGAACTTTAAAATATTTTTAAGGTTTTGAAATATTTCAGGTTATTTTGAAAGATTTTAAGGAATTTTTAATTTATTTCAAAGACTTGAAAAAATTTTTAATATTTTTTGCAATTTGTGAAAATTATTTTCAAATATCCCTGAATTCTTATTAATTTATCCTAAATTTTTTGGAATTCTCGTTAGTTTTTTTAATTCACATTTTTCTGAACTCATTTTAAACTCATTAAATTCAATGAATTTTTAAACAATTTTGAATTGTTTTTAATTTAATCACCGAAATTTGTTTGAATTCTTTTGAATTTAAATAAAAAATTCTTTTATTCCATTAATAAAAGATTCTGTATTAAAAAAATGTTTCAAGGTTCATTAAAATTTCGGGTTTAAATACCAATTGTCAGGGAACATGAGAAATTATTAAGGGAAAATACGGGGAATTTTCAAAAAAAAGTTTTGCTGCCACCCTATAAACGCAACTATTGAAATTTTCGAAAATTACCTTTTTGAATTTTTTTTTCGGTTTTTTTATCCTGATTGAGTGATTCCTTAATGTGTTCTACAATTTTAATTTAAAATAATTTTTCATTTTCCAAAACAAGACACTATATTTTTCCACAACCCAAATCTTTGGATCTCTGTAAGGCTTTTCTAACCATTTTTTTGAAAAATTCTCACGCAAAATATTTTTGAATCGGACCCAAAAATCAAAAAATTTAATTTTCTCTTTCCTGCTATTTTTCTGGGATGATGTAATTTTGCCAAAAAAAGCTGATGATGATCCTGACTTATAAAAAATCGGAAATATATATAACCAAAATAGAAAATTTCCGAAAAAATAAAAAATTGCAGGGACTCGCGGGAACTTTTTGAGACATGGAACAACCGCGAAATGAAGTAGAATTTATTTTTTGACCTGGAATTTTACAAATGTTTAGAAGAAAAATTCGATTTCAACTTTTTTTTTTAATCTCAATTTAAATTGTGGAATTTTTTAATTATAACATTATTTAGATTTCAATAAATAATTCTACATTGTTTTTATTTCCCATTTTAGTTCTTCATTTTTAGGCGTACATTTTCAATACAAAGAATTTTAAAATAAAGTTTTGAAGACCTGAACAATTAAAAATTAAATAAGAATGATTTTTAAAATTGAACTTCAGTTCAAGTTGAAAGGCTTTCCTTTTTTTACAGAAAATTTTATTAAATTTGTTAATATTTAGCAACATTTGACCGCTTTTTTAATTGAGCAATCATAAACCAAATATTCAAAATTAAACTATTCAAAACTGTATTTTTTAAAATAAAAAGCCTCGAATCTTCAAAATTTCAGTGTTCTAATTTAAATTTTGAACGTTAAAATTTTAATTGTTTCATTTTTCAAAGTTTTTAATTTGTGAGTGAAAATGTTGAATTTTTATGCATGAGTAACAATTGAACAATTATGAAATCCAACGACTTGAAATAAAAATCAACTTCCAATTCAAAAGATGTTCAGTTAAAAAAAAAATTAATTGTTCAATTTTGAATGTTTTTAATTTAAAATCGCTTAAAGTCATACAATTTTGAAAATTTACACATTTTTTATTTATTATTTAATTTAGAGCATTGCAAACAATAACGTGCATTTACATTTGTTAACCAGAAATCTTTTAACAACTGTTCAATTTATAAATTTTAAAAAAAGTTGCATTTCTGAATAATTGGATCAAAAAAATTTTTATTTAAAAGTGTTTTAAGCTTCCATTTTATACGTGCAAATTAAAAACCTTATAATTCAAAAGAGTTACACTTCGAGCACTTTAATTTTCAGTCCAGTTTTTATTACTTCAAATTACGAAATTTTGAGTTTTTTGATAAAAACGGTCACCCTGAAAATATTAAACATTTTTATTTTTTATTTTGCCGGAAATTTAAAATTTCGGTAATTTACCAAAAGACCCATTTTTAATTTAAAAAAAAATCAAAATTCATTGAAAAATGGCTATAAAGACTTCTTTAATAATTTATAATCTTCGTTTTCTTGATAAACTTGATTTTCCGTTTTCATGATAAATTCCTTCTTTTCTTATTGCTTGTTCTCGATATCATTATTTTAAGTAAAAATTTGTTTGCACTGTTTCATACCGGATACAAAATTGGAACAAATCAATATTATTATTAAGATAGCCTGCAATTATTTTTTTTTATTTCTAAAATGTTATCAGTTACCCTTTAAGTTTGGAAGTGCGGTCTCACAGACCGCATCGGGTCGCTCAGACCGCACCAGGTCTCACAGACCGCACCATAGCATTGATATATAGATCCCTCCCCCCTCTGACCTTCCTTCAGGCTACTCTTATTAGTAGCTTCCGTTTCATTAGTGTTTCCGTGAGACTGCACGTCCAGAGTATCACCATAATTTTATATTTATGTTTCAATTTGTTTGATGCGGCCGTCCCAGAAAAATGTTACGTCCCGATTATGCCTCATTTGAGCAAAAAGTGAGAAATCAGTATGAACGTGTGGCCGTGCGATTTCTCAGACCGCACCATGTTTCTGATACGTAGATCCCTCCACTCACTGCTGTGAAAGTTTGTTAATTATAAATGTTGATAAAATTGATTAATTTATTACTTATTCCCATGTCTGTGAGACCTTAGCTTAATTTGCTGCAACAATGGAATCACGTTCATACTTAAAGTTTAAACGGATATCAGTCCTAAAAACATGTGGGTATGATTCTTAGCTTTTCTACTTAAAATAATTATATCAAGAACAAGAAATAATGAACTGAAAAAATCAAGTTTTCTTTTTGTATTAATTTTTCCATGTTAAAATTGTTCTTTATCACAAAATAGTTTTTGTGACATCCCAGATTTTCTTGATAAAACTACGTCATCCCAGTTTTCTAACACTTCAAGGATCTCCAAACACTTCTATATTTAATTTTTTGATAAACCCTCTCCAAAGTCACTCTCGGGCATATTATTGTCTCAAATCCTCGCATGCGAAATCCTATTCTCAAAGACCCTTACTCTTAAACCCTAGATTTAGAACGAGGCTCTTGCGCATTCGAAGGTAATTATGTACAGAGCTGTAAACGGAGGGATATAAACAATACGTAGTTCTCACATGGCCAGTCTCATAGAGTCGCTTACCTCACCATTGATCAGCCCCAAGGCTCTTGGTGTGCTAGAATACCCCTCATCTTCACTCACCTCAACGGAAGAACCACTCCTAGTCACACCAACATATTCTGAAGAGGAACCCTGAAGTTCCTCATCAGAATAGGAAAGATCCAACCTGGAATCTTCCGACGAGTCAAGAGGAGATGAAAGGTCAGCTAGACTTGCAGAGACTTCCCTGGAGACGCTTGATGAGGTAGAGATGTCCTGTGATGAACCAGAGATGACCTTTGATGAACCAGAGACCTGTGATGAGGACAAGGTTGGATCAGCAGAGGCTGGACTGGTAGACCCTGTGGTTGAGGCACCAGGAGACCAGGAAGATGGCGACGTCGATGGAGGCTCCTTTGGCACCGCTGGCGATGTCCTGCCCGGAAGTCTCTTCTTGGCCTGCAGAGAGGTCCTCTTAAACCCGGTAGCCTTATTCTTCCCGTTCATGCTATCAGGCTTTCTAAGCTCCTCGTCTTCGTGCTCACCGAGGCTACTCGGTTTTTTCGTACTTGGCTGTTTCTTACCCTTCTTGGATCCCTTCTGCTGCGTGGTTGACTGGTTCCTGCCGGCGGAACCGACCTTCTCCATCCTAGACTTCCGCTTCTTGGAGGCTGCTTCCAGCGCCTGTCGTCGACAGACCTCGTCACTCGCTGCTCCTTCACAGGACCTCTTGGAGTCGGGAAGTCCCTCGCTGCTACCAGGCTCGAGGTGATGCTCACAATGGGGTCCAGGATCCTCGTCTTCTCGGCATTTCCGCTTCCGCTTCTTTCTCTTTTTGCGTTTTCGACACCTGAACTTGTCCCGGTTGTCCTTTTCGGGATGGAGAACCCGTGGGCAAATGGCTTGTTGCTGGTTCCGGTGGTGGTGGGCATTGTGTCGATGACGGATACCATGGTGGGCACCCAACATCCGCCTTTGGAGAGCCTCTACTCGATCTGGTGGAGCCACTTGGGTTAAGACTCTGGCGTAGGCTGAAAGTCTGCCTAGGTTGTGACCCTTAGCTTGGACTCTTCTGGGTTCTCCATGACGATTTAGGCCGAGGTAGAGGGTTTTTCGGTTTGTGGACCATCGCACGGAACTGTAGGTGTTGTAGTTGTGTTGTTCCAGGGTCTCGTTGAAGAGACAATCTTCTGTGTACTCGTGCTGCAACAAAAATAGGAAGTTTTTGTTATTTTTATTATCATTTCAGGGCTTAGATTCATGCCATTATCGACACTTTGTGACAAATTTGTTAAAAGACGGAACAACACCAGAATCCCGATTGCGCAATATTATGCATTCCAATTGGAAACGGTCCAGGCGGCCCTGACTGTTTAAGTTTCGATTTTGCTACTCTTTTGGAAAAAAGACACTTATGAGGCTACTATTTTCTCAAACTGCTTGCTACTGCATTTTTTTACTTAGCCTTCAAATATTTTTTCAGATTTCTATGTTAGGTTGGATAAAATAACATATCGGCTATCTGAAATATCGAAATTTCAGAAGATTTCAAGGGATTTAAAAAATTTACAAAACATTTCAAAGGATTTCACGCGACTTGAAAGATTCTAATGGATTCCAAAAGGTTTGAAAGAATTTGAACTAGTTTAACACGATTCAGGTTATTTTTCAGGACCTCCAATTATTTTGAAGGGTTCAGGGAATTTAGAAATATTTTGAAGATTCGAAGAGAGATTCTCAAAGGATTTCCAAGAATATAGTGGAGGCTGTAGGAATTTGAAGCCGTTAAATTCAATTTAATAATACTTGATGTCTAGGTAAAATTAAGGGGAATATTTCATTGATTCAATTTCACTTGACTGCCAACTCGATTTGAAATTCTTTTTCCTGAAAGCGAAATTTTCGATTTTTGACTAAAATGAAGGAGAATTTTCAGATGCTAACCAAACGCAAACCAACCATGACTCTTCTAGTTATAGTTCTGTCCCTATAGTCCCCCTAATGTGACCGTAGTCGAGTGCGACTGACGTTATAATGAGACTCTCCACCTTACGACTATTGGCTAATTATTTTGGATGTGATTTTCACTCGCAAAAAACATTTCTTGCTCGGAATGGATTGGAAAATTAGTTGGCAAAAGGAATGATGTTAAGGAAAGACAATTACGAGAAACAATGGGCATAAGGAAGTTATATATTTTATGCGCACCTGCGACAAAGAGGATTCGAACTATGGTCAGGAATAGATAGTGGATCACATGCTAGTCAAAGAGTCGATCTGATCATTAGTGAGAGATCACATCAGCATTTCAAGGAGCATACATTTATATTAGCCAGATTATATTGAAATTTGTAGATTTAAAATTCCCCATTTGAAAATTGCTATTGACAAAATTAAAAATAACGAACCGAAAATAGTAGAAGTCAAGTCTAGAGAAGGGAATGATACTGAGGAAAGACAATTACGAAAAACAATGCGCGTAACGAAGATGGAGATTTTATGCGTACCTGAAACAAAGAAAAAGGGACGCTACAGTAGACTGATATAAAATGGAAAGTTAAAACATGGACCCGAACTATGGTCAGGATTAGATAGGGAATCACATGCTAGTCAAAGAGTCGATCTGATCATGAATGAGAGAGCACATCAGTATGTCAAGGAGCATAAACTTGTATCTGCCAGATTAAATGAAAAATTTTAGAAATAAAATTCCTTGTTGGGTCATTTCTATTTACGAAATTCAAAAGAGCAAACTGAAAATAGCAGTAGTCAAGTCTCGAGGAGTGAATAATATTAAGGAAAGACAATTACGAAAAACAAGCGCGTAAGGAAGCTAGATATTTTATGAATACCTAAAACAAAGAAAAAGGGATGCCAAAGTAGAGTGATTGAAAATGGTAAGTTAAAACATGGACCCGAGCTATGGTCAGGAATAGACAGTGAATCACGTGGTAGTCAGAGTCGGCCTGATCATGAATTGAAGAGCACATCAGCATCTCAAGGAGCATTCATTTGTATCTGTCAGATTAAACAGAAATTTATAGAATTAAAATTGTTAATTTTGTCATTTCTATTTACAAAATTTAAAAGAACAAACTGAAAATAGCAGTATTCAAGTCTAGAGGAGTAAATGATGTTCAGGAAAGACAATTACGAAAAACAGTGCGCGTAACGAAGCTGGACATTTTATGCGTACCTGAAACAAAGCAAAAGGGACACTACAGTGAAGTGATAGAAAATGGGAAGTTGGGACATGGACACGAACTATGGTCAGAAATAGATAGTGAATCACATGCTAGTCAAAGAGTCGGCCTGATCATGAATGAGAGAGCACATCAGCATGTCGAGGAGCATGTATCTGCCAGATTAAATTGAAATTTGTAGAATTAAAATTCCTCATTTTGTGATTTTTATTTACAGAATTTAAAGGAACAAGCTGAAAATATCAGTAGGCAAGTCTAGAAGAGGTAATGATATTAAGGAAAGACAATTACGAGAAACAATGCGCGTGAGGAAGCTAGATATTGTATGCGTACCTGAAACAAAGAGAAGAGATGCTACAGTAGAGTGATAGAAAATGGGAAGTTAAAGCATGGACCCGAAGTATGGTCCGAAGTATGGTCTGGAATAGATAGTGCATCTGTATCTGCCAGATTAAATTGAAACTTGTGGAATTAAAATTCCTCATTTGGCCATTTCCATTAACAAAATTCAAAAGAACAAACTGAAAATAGCAGAAGTCAAGTCTAGTTGAGTGAATGATATTAAGGAAAGCCAATTACAAAAAAAATGCGTGTAAGGAAGCTAGATATTTTATGCGCACCTGAAACAAAAAAAGGGGATGCTACAATAGAGTGATAGGAAATGGGAAGTTGAAACATGCACCCGAACTATGGTCCGGAATAGATAGTGAATCTGTATCTGCCAGATTAAATGGAAATTTGCAGAATTAGAATTCCTTATTTTGAAATTACCATTTACAAAATTCGAAAGAACAAACAAAAAATAAAAATTGTCAACAACAATGAGTGCGAGATTGTCGATAATTTCGTTCCACCTATTTTTTCAGATACAATTACATGACGCTACTCTGCTGCTATTTTTAGAATAATTTTTCAAAATTGATGCAAATTTTATTTTGAATTTTTTATATGAGTCACAGGCCGGTCATTTTGTAAACAGAGTATTTAAATATGAAGTCACTGACATGATGCATGTTCTTGAACGCCCATAAAGAATGTCTGCAACTCTCATGCTAAAACGAACTCTCATTAGCTCATTTTATGATTAGCTGTCTTATTAATGGAATGCGGTTAATAATTATTTTGTACCTATACTTTCAACTACTTAAATCCTGGAAAACATTCAGTCTCCAAGGATTATTTGTTTACTTCTTTCGTTCAAATTCATTCAGGCAAATCTTCGGTGGATTATACTAATTACTTATTCTACATTTTTTTAAATAAAATAAGGTTTATAAATATCAAAGATATGCATAGAGGAATACATCTGACATTGATATATCAAAGGAATGTGGTTTTATGTTCTATAAAACTAAACATGATATGTCCTAGTGGCATAAATTTACATGACTTACGTGTAAAACTAACATACCATTTTTTGATAATTATAAACAAATTTTTCGAAATTTTTTTTTGTAGATTCGATTAATCTGCCACTGACCCGTGACTCAAATAAATGTATGCGCCCACGCAGACTGGATCGCCGATGCAATATTCCAAATATTTTCTTTGAATTTTTATAATTCTGTTGACGGATTTATGCGAAAGCTTCCTTATGATTTCAATAGAGGGAATTTCAGGGTTCACAGTCTTTCCCATTTTTTGCCTAATCCCTTCCCCACTTTCCCCTTTTTTACTTCAAATTTGAAAAATCCCCTAAAAACTGCAATCAAGAATATTGTCCCAATTTTCCCCTTTCCTCCTTTTTTTTGAAAAGATTCGATTCATTTTTTGAGAATAAAAGAAAACAGAAATTCGAGACACTGAAAACAAAATTTCTGATGCATTCGAGCCGATTTCGAGAAAATTCGAGATGTCCTTGAAACATTTTCAGGTGAACTCAAAACTTCATGGAAATCGAGAATCTCGAATAAAAAATTCGAGATCTCGAGTCGAGAATCTCGAAACTTTTCATTCGAGATTCTCCATCTGCATGAAGTTTTGAGTTCGCCTGAAAATGTTTCAAGAAAATCTCGAATTTTCTCGAAATTTGCTCGAATTCATCACTAGTTTTGTTTTTAATGTCTCGAATTTTTTTATTCTTGAAAAATGAATCGAATTTCGAGATCTCGAGTCGAGATTCTCGGAACTTTTTATTCGAGATTCTCGATCTCTATGAAGTTTTGAGTTCACCAGAAGATTTTTCAAGAAAATCTCGAATTTTCTTGAAATCGTCTCGAATGCATCGCTAAACGCTTTAAAAGAAGATTTTTTCTGAAAATAGGGGAATAAATTCTTTTAAATAAAATTAATGTAGGCACGACTATTGAATTCTAATGAAAATCTTCATAAAATCTGATATTTCAAGTAAAAAAATTGAATTTTCAACAAAATATATAAATTTTCAACTTAATAGTTGAATTTTCGGGCCAAAAATACGATTTTTTTACAAAACATTCGAGTTTTCAACCCGAAAATATAAATCATCAACAAAGAAATTAACTTTTAACCAAATAGTCCAATTTTCATACAAAAAGATTTTCTGACGAAATTTTTGAATTTTCAACAAATTAATTAAATTTTCGACCGAATAATA
>CAKNXH010084542.1:0-27365 GCA_932178445.1 Andricus quercusramuli
TGGATTTGTAATCAGCGACCCGAAAAACCACCTTGTAGCAAATTTTAATCAAATCGGTTTCCTTTTACAATTTTAGTCTGCCACATTGGCTCCGCCATTTTGGATTTTGTCTTACAACGATTTAAATGTCAGATTCAGACTGGGCATGCAAAAATCTGTATAAAAATATGTATAGCACATAGAAAGTAAGATCTAAGCGTTTTTGGTATTCAATGAACGATTTTTTTTTTGCCGAAAATTCCATCTTCAACACAGATTTTCAAGGTCACAATTTTTTTCTATCTCTATAATTTTTCTATATTTGGAAAGGTTTTTTCTTTCATAAAAAAAAAATATCCGTCTAGGTCATTCCCATCCAAAGTTCTACTATTTTGAGACAGAATGTCAAACAAATTTCACTGTGCAGCGTTGCTAGTTTAGCTGGTATCAAATGTTCAATTCAGAAAAAAATTTAGTTTTTATGAAATAATTTATAAAAATATTTATTTAAACGATAAAATCAATTATTCAATTTGTTCACAATTGGCACTTGGTTTTTATCATTAAATTATATGGATTTGTGTTGAACGTAAAGTAAATATATAAGATAAAATAACACCTTCTTTAGCAAAATATCGATTTAGAAGGGGGAGTATATAGTGAAAAATCTACGTAGATTTTAGGCGGGGGGGGGTAGTGAAAAATCTACGGCAATGTACGAGGGGAGAGGGGGACTCAAAAAATGACTCAAAAAGGACTACGTAGTTTATGGACGAGCCCTATCGATTTTAGTGCAAATCTAGCTTTTTATAATGTTATAACACGAAAACGCTTAATTGTACAAAAAAATTGTGAACAGAATAACATCTTGTTTTGGTTCATGCCTTCTGAAAAATATTTTAGAGAATATTTTTTTCAGATACTATATTTTCTTGAGAAAATTTTTAAAACAACTATCGACCAACTTTTCGAAAAATCACACTGGATTCAAAAACATAACAGATCAGGTTAACTGAAACCTTTGAAAATTGAAAATGGATTTTTTGGACATTAGACCCTTTTTTCGGATCTGGTCACATATATTTAATATATGCATGTTCATTGCCCTGTTTCGGTAGATTGTATATGTATGTAGTTAGTACTATGAAGAAATTAAAAATATTATTTGAAAAATATAATTATGAGATGAAGGTGGTATCATTTCCTATGCCTAAAATCACATTTTCATATACAACAACTTTGAATTCTGCCAACCTGTAGATATCACCCAAGTCTATTTAAATAGCCTAAATAGAGCAGGCTAAAGTTTGTTCCCCATAAATTATGTTTTAGGGATGCTTCCTGAGTATTTTTACCGAATATGAAAAAATCATAAGGCCCCCTTTTCAAATAAATAGATATTTATTGTTTTTTCATCAATTTATGTGATTTTTTTCTGAAAAGAACAAGTAATGAGTAAAGTTCTCTCTGACAAAAACCTTTAATCTTGCGTTCAAAAAAAGTTCCCACATGTTAAAGATTGATTGAGTTTCTCCTCCCTCTTAGATTTTGAAAAATATGTGAAAGACATCAGTTTTTTTTTTAATTCTACGTTTTTGGTTCATTTTAAATGAAACTTTGAAAAGCAAAAAATCTTAAAAATTTCTGAAAATTCAAAAGTTAAAGAATGTTCTATTATGAATAGTTTCGAAGTTAAGACATCTTAACGAGATTTTTCAGTAAAAAAAACGTTGAATTATTTTCTTCTTCAATAATATCTTGTCCCTTATACATCGCACATGTAAGTTATAGTGTAATAAATTAAACAAAATCAAAATATCTTCAAAAATAAAGAAAATTGATTCTAGCTCTTACCGAATATGCAACCTAATGAATTTGTTATTCACAAATGTCATGCAAAAAATCATTTATTTCATTGATACATTATAAATATATGAAGTAACAATAAGTAATTTATATGTACATTTTCTCTAAATGACAATTTTAAACTTCGACATCTGGCGAGTTTCTTTTCCAAGCATAAGCGTTGAAGAAAAGAGTGAAAAGTGCTGATGCAATACATACAAAATAAGTTTTACATGGAAAATGCGACCTTTATTAAAGTTCCACAAAAAGCAGCCTGCTATAAGGGGTCATGCATAAATTACGTAACACGTTTTGGGGGGCGGGGTGGTCTAGCTTAGTCTTACATAATAGTGAAAAACTACAGGAATAGTCGTAAAAATCGTTACATAGGGGGGGGGGGGGGGGTCAAAGTTGTCGGAAAGTTGTGTTACGTAATATATTCACGACCCCTAACAGACTATAACTGACGTTCTGTCAGAGCTAGAATCAATTATTTTTCTTAGTCATAACTTCAGAACTATTTATGCTATACCATTCATTTTGTTTTTAATTGTTTGGAAACTTGTGAACCTTTTTTCATGCTTTGTAGAAGTTTTATGTAAAATGCAAAACGTAGAATTAAAAAACATGTCTTTCACACATTTTCCTAAATCCAAAAGGGAGTGGAAGGTTAATCAATATTATTCTCGTAGAAAATTTGTTTGGACGTAAAATTGAAGGTTTTTATCTGAGAAAACTTCACTCACTACTTGTTCCTTTAAAAGATCACATAAATTGAAGAAGAGCTACAAATATCGAGTTATATTAAAAGCGGGCTTGACATTTTTTTCCAGATTTGGTAAACATACTACAGAGGCATTCCCAAAAAATAATTTTTAGGGTAAAAGCCAAGTCAACTTTAAGTAGACAAAAATTACTCATACCAAATGCACTGTCTACACAGTAAATCAAACATATAAAAAATGTCCCTAAGATTTATGGTGTACTATTACAGAAATTACTGGAGATGGGTTAGGTTTACGAAAATTTTTTCATATTAGACAGTACGTATACCAAAGTCTCAGATTTTCAAAAAAATATGTCCGCAACACGTTTCAAATGTAGGTTAATGAACTGATCTCAAAACAAAACACATTGGTTCATATTCCAATGTAATTAAGTTTGATAAATGTCTGGTGTGGATAAATAATTCTAAGCCTCAGAATACATTGTGATCATCGCGAATTCAACATGATACATGAACCATTTCAATTCTAGATTACCATGTCGGCCTGCAACGCTGGCATGCCTTGACACAAAAAAGGTAGAAGGGGAAGGAATCCGGTCTCCCACTGTAAATCGCAGGAACTATTATTATAAAGGACTATAGATTTTTTTTCTGCAAAAATATGTTATAACATGAATAAAACGTGATTATAAATATACTTACTCCCTGACAACTGTATCAAAAATTTCTTTTAGCTGCTTGGTAACGTCCTTGCAGCGTTCGAGCATTTCAGCCCTAGCAAGCCTATTGTTTTCTGCATAATATGGCAAAATATTACAAGTATGTTCTCCGTTTTTTCCTTGTTCGTATGTATCGCCCGTTTTGATTATGCAGCCGCGACATCTGATTCGACCAGTGCGACGTACACACCTGTATCGCGAAAAATTAGAATAGACTTACAATTAGGTCTGACTGTATTATTTCGAATACAATTTGAAAATAACTCAATCAAACGTGTCATTTTCTTCGCCATTAATATATTTTTTTTTTTAAATTTATACAAATTTTCAATAAATTCAAAGTGACCCGTGTGAAAAAAATTTCGTGGCAGTTTTCAATCATGCTAAGGCCAGTACAGTTTTTAACAAGCCTGTCGATTCGCGCAATACTAGCATAGCGCTTCACTGGCACTGTCTGGTTATGCTACGTGTTTCATTCAAACCTTTCTGCTGTCTAGTCCCAGCCTCGGCGCTATCTAGAAGCTCGTTACGAATTTGAATGTATGAAGAATGTCGAGGTTTTAGCTAGTTTTCGGACAGAATCGCGGTTTGGACTTGAACAAAATTTATAAAAGTGAATTCCGAATCTAATAATTTCCAAATAAAAGATTGAGGAAACTACAACACATGATTGCATAAATGCTCAAGTAATAATTAAATGCACACTATTACATATTCAAGATAATGAACAATAATTATTGAAGGTGATTGAAATCTTAATATACCAACTGTATTCTTAACAACGATTTTTAAAGAATGTTTAGAAAAATTTGCATTCAATTGAATTATATAGTGAAGTTATAATAAATTTATATTGAATTTATAATAATTATAATATGTATAATGCTAAGTATTATATTTATAACATTCCAAAAAATCAAATTTTAACATAAATGCTTTATTTAGTTCATTCAAGCCTCGGAGCACACACCTATTTTTCAATCACGGAGCACACTCTGGGTCTGTGAAACCCTGTGCACTATTCCGCGGTATTACACTGTCACACTACCCATCCGATCAACTTGAAAAAAATTCTCAGATATTCTTCAAACGTTGTAAAATCAATCTTCATAGTTCGAATGTCTTGTTCGAAATGTTAAAACATCGAAAAAAATTCCTGAAAAAAACGTTTAAAAAAAAAAAAAAAAAATTAAATTATTTCAAAAAATTACAATTTCTCAATTTTTTATATCTTTTGCTGAAAATTTAGGTTTGTATTCTCGGATAGTAGTACAATCAGGGGAAAAATACTCCTGTAGTGTTTCTTACAACAAAGGTATTTTTTTTTGCAGGTTGACGGAGGTGGTTTTTTAGGTATGGAAAGGCGTTCCTTTCTATAATAAACGTGGAAAAAAATTACTGTTTGACAAAAAGTACTTGGAAATTTTATACCATAATTGAAATGTACTTGAAATATGATGGTAATGAACAAATAATATCAAAATGATGTTATAATTACTCAGTGCCAGCGCAATCACTACAAATATAAGCGTAATGCTCTTCACACATTGAAGACAAGCAACATCAACATAAGCGTTTTGTTTTTCTATCCATTTTATAAGGACACATTATACACCTTGCCCCTTTCTGCATCCCTGGTCGATTACCTTGTGGCGGAACCTCTTAGTGTCGCACTCAGCGACACTAAGTTGAACTTTTTATGTAAAATTAATATTTTGCCAAAATCAACGTTTGGTACACACCCGATGAGTGACCCTGCACCTACTTTGAGCAGTTCTAAACACCTACTGACTAGAGCGCTGTACGGGAGAAGCATCGGGATGCATTAGTCAGGACCCCAAACAACTGTCAGGGGGCTTTAGGCCCGACAATTTTCAAACTGCGTAAAAGATATTCAGGACAAAACTTGAGGACAGGGTCTGTGAGACCCTGTGTGTACTCCGAGGGTTAAATTATTTATTGATTGCGTAAATGATAATTAGGCCTAACGTATTCATCATTTGAAATAATGAACAATAATTATTCCGTAGCCTGATCGCAAGTATAATCATACAAACGTTATTATTTCAAATGATTTATTCACACATCAAAAACTTTTCTTCATTCTTAATTAACTGCAAAATCTATATATTACACTTCTATACAATAAAAAAAAATTCTATTATTCAATTATTAATTATTCTTCATTCAAATAGACGATTTGTCTACAAGCTAGTCGATCACAGCGTTACATCCCAGTCTAGCCACTGAGCAGTCAGCCTGTGGCGCTTTAGTGTTGACTCAAGGCGTACGAGATAGAAACAGTACAGCGCCACGAAATTTTTCCACACGGGTAATCTCACTGTACTAAAACAGTACTTAACGGCTACTAACAAAAGACCTTCAAGTACCGCACGCAAATAATTTCAAAACATTTCTTCTCTAACTTTTGACAGGTATACACTGTAATTGGGCCAATTTATATTGTGAACTATGAAGAAATTAACTATTGATTTGGACGAAAAAAAAACGATATTCTAAATTATTAAAGAATAGAACAATTTGATAATTAAGTATATCTTGGTAGCCTATTCACTTGTGACAAAAAGATAAATGGGGAGTTAGATATGCGTATAAACGGGGGTAAGAAGGTTATCGATAAAGCATGGTCCATTATCAGAAGTAAAAATATATAATGTAAAGCTAAAAGGGAAAACATAATTCTATACTTATACTGACTGTGCTGTACGGTAGCCTGACGAGGACCTATCAAGAAAAGAATAAGAGTAAAATTAACTAACAAAACAAGTGTATCAAGGTAAAGTAAGTGGCAGTGTGCCTACAGACAGAGAGCGGAAAGAATTGTTAGAATGTGTAAATGAGACCCTCATTGCGAGAGACATGAGAAGCCATAGAAACAGAAGAGCTTGCATGAAAGAATGCATGGACGTGAAGGAAGCTAGAGGCATGCCAGGACAGAAAAGTGTGGCGACAAATAGTTTATAAAAAGAGTGTCAGCGAAGAAAATGACTCCTCAAACAAAAGAATGGTCTTTACTAATGGGCCCGTATACTAACGGGCCCGTCCGGGGAGCTTAACTTGATGACTTTGTGTGGCTTTTCACTTGGGGTGATCGCTAGAGAGATTGATCAGCAACCTGGGTCGGTGCAGTGTTGCGAAACGAACATGTTATTCAAATAAGTAGCACGGGATTTGCAGATCAATCTACAAATCTATACCCCTTCCCCACATTACTCCCATTCTCACCGCGTGAGTCACGCTTACCCCAAAAAAGAAATGACTTAATGGTATGATAAAATAAATCTATTCATTTGGACGATTAAGTTCTAGTTCAGCTTAGTTGTTCAAGAAATGTATTGAATGTTTATGTGACATATATTTTTATTAATTCGAAATAAGTAAATTAATACGCTTTTGTAAAAATTGTCGCCCGATTTATTGTCGTCATCAATCTCCGATCACCTACCTCCTAGAAATATTGTCAACAGATTGTTGTGTAAATTTATATGCTACAAGTAGGTTTTTGACAAAGCTCCAGTCAATTAAATGTGACTGTGTGAAAATTGCGTAGCGACGAGGTATGATTCGCTCTGGCGTCAGGGTAACATTAAGTCCGCTGTACTATATACACCGGCTTTACCGTGATTTTTGTTATATACAAAAGAAAGTATTATCAGGAAATACTAGGACACACTTTTCCATAAACGGGCGCAGCCGCTGGGTTGTAGAATGATTAGCGACTTTTTGTGAGGGACCCCGTTTAACCGTGGATTAGGTGGAAATATGTATGTGGTATGTCACATGAGGTGTACCGGACTGGGAAGAAGAATTTGGTGAAAACGATAGAAAGTCATTGCCGAACGTTGCAAGATCAACAGAATTCATAGAGTAAATTGTAATCATTCTTGTTTAAAAAAATCTCAAAATCAGTGAAAATAGTGTTGAAAATTGGATGAAATCATACCTTCTTTTTAGGAAACTAAATATAGTATAATGCATAGTCATTGTAGAAGAATGAACAATTATTAGGCTTTGGCCGCAGATAAGCAATCATATAATATAAATGTATGCTAATAAATACAACAAAGATAACCTGAGTATTTTTGAGTTCCTTTTATCAGGGTTATATGAATATCCATTATGATAGACTACCATCGTGACTTCTTATAAAAAGATTAATATTTGTAGACCTTCGTATAAAAGCGATTCTGAAACATCTGTCTGAAATAATTAAGTAAAATATTGTATTTGAGCCAAACAAATTCCTTAAAGGTTGTTCTTTGCAACGAAACACTAATCAAAGATATAATTATGTCGCCTAAAGTCAGTGTTTGGCATGTCACGAGAAAAAAGTAACGCGTTAACTTTACCTTCATTTTCTAAAAATTTGTAACGCCTCACCGTTACCGCTACTGAAAAAAGTAACATTTTACCTTTCCTTAATTTTTTTTAACTAAATTTGTAATCAGTCATTTATACTTCTAAAAAGCTTCAGACAGTTTGTTTTTTATTTTAAATTGTTTGAAAACTTAACAATTATATACAACTTTGTGATTATACAATAAGGCCAAATTCATAGTAGGCATAGAGGGTGACAGAAACGCTCTTGTGGCGTCTCACACGCACGTAAGCTTCCCTGTTACTACTAAGAATTTAACCTTACATCATACAGACAATTTAAGTACAAAATTAAAAGAATCATTGGAGATCTTAAAAAAATCATATTTAAAATTGAAAACTTTTGTTATTGAAATTTTTAATTTAAGTTACACATGTTTAACTTACTTTGCATGGAAAATAGAGTAAACAAATTAATCGGAATATTTCTGTGAATAATTATCTTGAGTTCTGCGGCGAGCATTTCTTTGCTGGATATGATTTTCTGACGACTCATTAATATTTTCAGTCCGAAATGTAATTAATCGCCGGATGGCTTTTTTTTGAAAAAGGAAAGCACGATTTTTTTTTTAATTCTTCATCTTTTGTAAGGGTTCTTTTTTCTTGGAAAATAGAGTTTCTGTCACTTTCTTCCCTAGGGTTGAAAATTCGATTTTCGACCCGCTTTCCACAGGCATCTAAAGTCGAATTTTCGATTGAGGTATGATGAAAAATATTTATATGTTTGATATATGTTTTTAAGGCCCTAGAAAAAAAAGAGAGAAAAAATAAAGCAAAAAACAGACTTTCGCAATTCGATTAAAATAGTTTTCGCAAATTTTGTGTGTTTACAATATTTAAAAACCTCCTTTGAGAAGTGTGCAATAATTGTACATAAATATTTCATGAGAGTCTTAAACTCCATTTTCTATACAAAATAATGTTCATACAACAAAAATTACAAATTTTCGAAAAATTTCCAACTTTCCTCGTTTCGAAAAAACCTTTGAGCGATTACTATTATTCCAGGTCATCAAACAATCATATCTTACAACTAAATTCCAAGTCAAAAAACTTTTCAATAACCTTTCAGGTAAAAATACTACTCTCGTTGAGAAAATTCGACTCTTCTGGCTTTGAAGTTAAAAAGGAATTGAAGAAAACATGGTACTTCAATGAATGAATGATCATTTTGAAGCTGAAAGTATTTACATATGTAACTTTAATGAGCCTGAAACCAATATACACGAAAATTTGTTATGGCCATGAAAGTACAAGAAAGTAACATTTTTTATAAACATAAAAATCTCATTAATAGTAAGGAAATTGGAGAGGTTTCAAAGACAGTGAACTTTGGAGTATAGTTTTTCAATGAAAAAATAATAGGAAAAATCTGAAAAAGAAGGTACTTTCAACATTGATCGACTCACTGCCATTGTAAAATTTTCAAAATGTAGCAACTTTTATTACATGAATATGCAAACCATACTATTTTTAGTTCTGATGAATCTATTGAAGTAATTAATTTAAAATTGTGGCTTCTATTTAAACTATTCTCATTATTTGCACTTTTCAGAAAGTATGTAAATATTTTTTCCTTCATGCGAATTGCGATATTTAAAGACAGTTTTTTTATTGTTAAAAAAGTGTAAGAAATCAGTGAGGCAACTTTTTCTTCTGAAAAGCTTCGGAAGCACATTTTAAGGAAAGGCGAGAACGAACCCAGCAAAGAAAGAAGCCCTGCTAGTTTCTTACACTTTTTTCCAAGACAAAGAACTATCTTGAAATATAACAATCCGCATATACTCACAATCTACAATATAGCAATCTGCACGGAAAAAAAACAATGGCATAGTTTTTAATAAGTACGAAAAATTACAGATAGTCTAAATAACCGCATCCAGTAAATCAGTTTATTATCGCAATCAGAAAATAAGATAATATGTTTGTATATCTGTAAAAAAAATAATTTATAATGATTTCGAAGTTTTCTGACGGCAGTTGGTTGAGAAATGTTTAAAGTACCTTTATGAGTTAAAAAAAATGTATATTATTTTTTCATTGAAAAGCTATCTTCCAAAGTGCTGTATGAAAGAGACTTTTCCTGAGGGACCCTGTTTGACTGTGGATTCAGTGGAAATATGGGGTGTGTCAGATCAGGTGTACCTGACTGGGGAAAAGAATATGCTGAAAACGATAGGCTTGTATGGTTTCTGGTTCATTATTGTTCAACACTTGGACCTTCAAAACTATTACTTGAGCTACCATTTTCTTCGCTCACTTTTTTAACGTCAAAACCAGAGGATTCGAATTTCATCGCCGATTAGATAGTAGTTGACACTACAAAAGCCGTCACAGTAGGTAATTATTTCACAGAAATATTCCGTAAGACTCCCTTACTTCATATTTCATGCTAAATAACTCAAACGTGACATTATTGAATATTTCGAAGAAAAGTTTTTCCTATGTAAAATATGAAGTTTTTTTAAAGAGCCCGCCAATGATTTTTTAAATTTATTATTTGCCCGAATTTTGTGGGTATTAGCACAGGCTTGTATTCCGCGAAGTACCATTTAGTGAATAGACTTTTGGAAACATCTCAAGTTGTACCCTCACTATTGAACATTCAATTTTTTCAGAGTTCTGAGTACCTCTTCTAAAGTTCTACACGGAAAAAAAAGCCTTGGAACATTTCCTAGCTTAGGGCTGGGCTTCTGGACGGGCCATAATTTTTACGCGGCCACGCAGTTTTCAGCTGTAGCACAACGCCAAGATTTTGTTTACTGTGTTTTCAACCCGAATGATTAGCCGAGGGGCTTGAGCGGTTAGGAATGAGTTGCGTTAGTCTCGTGCCTAGAGTATAGGTAGTTGTAATCCCTGTAGCGTGCGTCCGATTTTTTATAGATTAAAAAGCGTGCGATTAATATAAGTAGTAATTGTGTATGTTACATTATGTTTATAAGTAAATATATAAGTTAAAAATAATGATATTATAAATTTAAAAAAGAATATTTTATTTTTTATCAGCATAAATGGCCACATTGACAGTCCCTTCCTTGACTGTCTTCGAGAATTTAATATTGGAGTGTTGAACGACTTACAAATTTGTGTGTGATATTTTCTTGGTGGAGTCTAGGAGTGCTTTATTGACTATTATTATTATTATTATACCATTAAGCCATTTCCCTTTCGGGGTAGGCGTGACTTGCTCGGTTGGGAAGTAGTTTGGGATAGGTATATAGGTGTAAAGTAGGTCGTTATATGGTATAAGGTAGATAGGTATATAGGTATATATGTGTTAGGTATAGATATTTTAGATGCTGGACGCATGATTTTTCAATACGATATTTTCAAATGGTTTCAGACCCATCCTAAAGTCAAAGACTCGGTCAATGAAAATTTCCAGCACTTTTTTTCCCGTGTAGATTCCTTGATGCTGTTGAGAAATATTGCCATCCAATTTTACAATAAGAAAAACAAATACGTAGCCCCCAACTTCACAAAAATGTAACTTTTTACTTTAGTTCCAGAAGATTTCTTTAGTTCTTCAAAATTAGAATAAAAAATGTTCACGAATTTCTGAAGGAGAGTTCCAAAAGTTCTGATCAGTGTTTGCCCCCCCCCCCTTCTGATGACTTTTATCAAAAAGTATTATGAACTTTTCGATCAAATCGAAATTCAAAAAGCTGAAGCACGTTAAGAAGCCGAAAAAGTTCTACCAAAAACTCTTGTGGCATTTTTTGATCAAGTAAATATTTAAAGAACTACGCAACTTTAATTTTGTAAGTGCCAAGAGTCCTGATCAGAGATGTGTACCCCGCAGAAAAAGCTCTATCAAAAATTCTTGTGGCACTTTTCGATGAAGTGAAAATACAAAAGACCACACCATGTTAAATCAGAACAAAATTTTTAATGGAAAAATTATCAGATCCAAGAGTTCTGATCAGATCTTGTTTCATACGACTTTGTGGCAGAACTCTCCGGGGGGGGGGGGGGGGGGGGGCTCATCAGAACTTTTGGATCTCAAAATTTTCAAATTCAATAATTTTGGTTTACTTGTAATTTTGTTGTTGTAAGTCTTTCTTGTAGTTGGGTTACAACTTTTAGAAATCTATCCACGAGAAATTCGCCAGAATGGTTCAATATTCAAAATGTTGTTACGTGTATTTTATTTTTCATTTTTTTAATTCTATTTTCAGAGACCTACTGAACTCTTTTGGAACTGAAAAAGATCTAGAAAAATTAAATTTTTAGACGAATAACCCAAGCTAAAAAAAATGAGAAACATCAAATTTTGTATCCAATGCGTTTTTGTTTTATTCGTGAAAATAACATTGACAGTAAAAAAATCAAATTTTTGGAAGAACAATGCAAGGTACGAAAACAGAAGAATGAACAAAAATTGTGCAATCAAAAAAGATTTACAAACTTGTAATAAATTTTTGTCGTAAGAATATATTCAAAATGAAAAAAAAATAACTTTTTTGGAAAAGGGCACAAGCTAAAATAACATTTTAACTAATTCAATTTGTCGCCTAAATTATATCATTATTCTTCATTTGAAATCAAATACAAATTTAGTAATTTGTATATGACGAATATATAACACAAAGCACAAAGTGCGCGATCAGTGTATTTCGGAGCGCGAAGCGCGACGACCAAATCGCGCGCCGTAAGTGCACTCAAACTTTTTTGTTTCTATCATACGGTGCACAGAACCGAGCGTGGAACGCAAGGTTCAAATGAATTTGAAATCAAATATCGAGCGCGAAGAGCGAGTGTCTGGATGAGAATGTGTTCCTTAAGGTTGATAGAAACTTAAGTAAATAAAGTTCATTTTCAGTCGAAAAAAAACAAACTTAACAATCACTTCATATATGTACAGGTTTTGATAATTTTATAATGTTTGCAAGTAAACTTTTTCTTTCCATCGAAATCGAACACGAAGTTCAAAAATCTAGAGGAACCGAGCGTAAAGCGTGATTTAAATACTTGCGAGCGCGTAACGCGAGGTGAATACAGAATCGAGCGCGAAGCGCGAGATTTAACAGTCGCGCGCCCTAGGCATCCTATATGTAATTAGTATAATTTAGTACAATAACCATATTTTTTCTGACAAAGATTTGCCAATAGGATTATTTGTATTGCACTGCATGAAGGGCTGAATTACTCAAAAATCATTATTTTTAATTAATTATTCACTTTACTTCTAAGTTCTAATACAAGAAATATGGCAATATATATGACCAAAAAGTTCTGAACGTTCATGTGAACGATGAGAAAATAAATTTTTTAACGACATTTTTGTTGCTGAAATTGTTTTTGGCAATTTAAAAATGCATTTCATGCAAAAATATCACCAACTTTTTAATTTGGGGGGGGGGGGGGGGGTGAGTAACCACCCCTAAAGTGATTTCCGTATATGTCTCAGCAAAGTCCACTACAAAGTTGATAAAGTTCATATATATTCAACAAAGTAATAAGTCTAATCGTTAGGAGTCAACAACAGATACAATTTTTGTTGTTCAAAAACCTTGCTCACACCCCAAAAACCCACCCCTATTGATGAACGATTTTTCGAATTGGGAAAATCGATAAAAACATCCAGAAGTTAATACAATCTTGGGTACCTGACATCCTGAACAATTTTCCTTTGTGCTCCCCCGAATGATGGTGGTCGCCAAAACTCTCGGCCTGATCCCAAAATCCCACTCCTAATGAAACCCGATTTTTGCCAATTCGAAAAATCGGCAAAAACAGCACGAAGAAAATACATTCTTAGGTATTTGACATCGTTAAAAATTCTCCTTTTTGCTCCCCCGAATGATGGTGGTCGCCAAACATCTCGGCGTGATGCCAAAATCCCACCCCCAAATGAAACCGATTTTTGAAAATTCGAAAAATGGACAAAAACAGCCAGAAGAAAATACAATTTTGGGTACCTGACATCCTGAAAAATTATCCTTTGAGCTCCCCGAATAGTGATGGGCGCTGCTCGGTATTTCACAGTCATGACCAATCCTGACCGGTCATGACGGTAAATGTTGGTAAAACGCGGTCAGACCCAAATATTTCCACCAGAAAAGGTTTTTTTATAGGGAAAAGTGGTTTAGTTGTTAGGATATACCCTACGCTAAATTTGTACAAATAGTTTTTCGGTTCTAAATGTTCCACTTATTCTCAAAGTAATAAAAATGCCAAAAAGCTGAGCATAGCAGACGACACTTTTGACAGTTTCGCGCAAGTTTCGAGGAGAATTTGAAAATTGCACTTTAGAAATTTACAAATTACATTGAAAATCTGTTGCATTCACTAAGTAATATTATATATAATCAAAAAATATACATTTACAAGTTTAAAACAATGTAGATTTTTCAAGATTTCGAAATAAAATTTTAAAGCTTTTTATGGATTTTGAACATTCAAAAGGATTTCCAAACAAAAATCAATTTTGATGTATAGCCAACAGTTGGGAATTAGTAAATTGTAATTACTTTAAATTTCAAAAAAATATTAAGATAACGCCTAACGTAACAAGTGTTCTGTTTTGAACAAAAGTATAATAGTTCAATTTTCAACACACACAGTTATTTTTTAAAACCTTCTTTTCGGAACCCTGAGTTCGAATTATTAAAATGAATCATAAAATTTGTAATTAGGGAATTAAAAAAATTTTAAGACAATTTATAAAATCAATCAGCGTATTCGACAGTGCTGCATTCTTATCCTTCCATATAATTAATAATCCATTTAAACTCTTTCTTAACAAGTCTTGCATAATCAATCGAGCGCGTGTAGTTTTCGATTTGAGGGCAAAAATCATTTTTGATACAACATAAAAATCTCGAATAACAGTAATTCCAAATTGTCATAAAGTTTCTTAAAAAGTTTTTGAATTATTTACTTAATTTGTAGCTAAAATTACATTCTGAGATCTAAGAAAAAGGATATGAGTATTATCACTTTGTCTTAAGTCATAAAAAAATGTGCTTAAAATTCTTAACGAAATTAAAAATGATTTTTTAAAATTGCAGATGTTTCGAAAAAGAATCTGGAAATTTTGAAAGAAATTTAAGTTTATTACCCAGGATTTCACAAAATATTAGGAAAAATTCAGGTCAATTTAAAACATATTTACGTAATAAATTTTCGTCTAAAATCTTCTACACTCTTTCTTGGAATCATTTGAAATTTTTTCAGATCAAAGAAATAAAAGAAATAAACAACTTTTTATTCTCTTGAAACATTTAATAATTCTTGCAAAGCTTCTTCTTCCAAAATCTGCAAAACAAAACTCTACAATTCAAAAAAAAATTGGAAGTCTTTACAAATTTTAAATTATTTTTGAATATTTTCAAAATTTCTAAACCTACTAAATAACTTTTACAATAACTTTATAAAAATCTACTTCACTCTTTCTCAAATTTGTAGGAAAACATCTGAAAATTTTAAAAATCTTTTCAATTTTCTCTTGAAGTTCATTCTTTAAATTAAAAAATTGTTCGAACTTTTCCCAGGAATCTCAAGAAAATTTTTCAATTGCCTTGAAACCTTTGATAATTCTTAAAAAGCTTGTTTCTTCGAAACCTTCAAAAATCTAGATTTGAATTAAATCATTTTCGAATCTTTGTGAAAATTCTAAAATTTGTAAATTATCTTAAAATCTTTCAGATTCTTTAACAACATTTTCTGAATTCTTCGAAACATGAAGTTAATATTTTTAAATAAAACCTTAATCATTTTGAATTTTCCCAGAAATTACATTGCGATAGCCAAATGTTTAGAACATAATTATTTCTCATGAGTAAAAAAATCATTTACAATTGAAATGTTCTCATTTATCCGAAATATTTGGAAGCATTTCGAATTAAATACTATCATGAAATAAAATTACATATTTGGGAATTTTGAATAACAAAATTGAAGATGCAGAAAAAACTGAAAGCTGCCAATAAAATACAAATTCACTCATTGTCGTCACAACCAATCAGGTTTTCGATAACAATATATACGAGTTCTCGTGACTACAAACTTTTAAGAAAAGAATTTGATTCGGATTAGAAAATTTACGGATCAGGATATTACTGGATCGCACTCCACTGATCCTTTTTCGCGTAATTGCCACACACATAATGATTTGATTTTAATACACTGTCGATTACGCTGATTGGTTGTTTAACTGTATTAAATTTTTTATTCCAAAATGAACGGTGGTAGTAAAAAATTTAATAATAATACAAGAATAATTAATTTGAATTATTTATGTGAAAAATAAAAATTCGTCATTTATATATTTAATAAAATCATATTTGTTCTCTATCTTCTTATTTTTCAAGAAAGTAATACTCAAATTTTTTTAAACGATTTTTTTTTGAATTACTGAATTTTAACTTTATAGCGTTCTTTATAACTTGATGATGTTTATAATGTTTTTGGGGAGTTTTTTCTGTTGAAAAATGCTTACATTTCCTATCAATAAATAAAGTCATTGGCACGTCACGATTTTTTCCAAAACTTGTAGTTAGTAATGTATAAATGAAAATTTTTGGTAATATTTGTAAATTTAAAAGTTACGCAAATAAAATTGCCTCAGCTTGCTATAAAAGTGAAATAGGCTGCTCAGAAGAGAGGATTTAAAAGTTAAAACAGTTGATAGCTCGACAATAGGCAGCCGACGACCGCCGAGGCTATCCGAGGCCTTCTTCTTCTTTGTTGTACTGCGAGAGAGCAGCAGCGCTCAATTAGCCTAGGTCTGGAGAATATTCTCCCAGCCGTTAATGCGGGACCTATTTGGCCAAGGCTATGATGGCTATTGGTTATGTGCCTTTGTATCAGGTTAGGTAGATGGAATAGTGAGAAGTAACCAATAGGGAAAGAGGTTTGTTAAGCGAGGTAGTTGGTTATGAGAGCAAAAGGTGGCATCCTGCGCATTCAGAAATTGCGCGAAATTTAAAATTATATGTTGATAACGAGTGAAACGGATTTATTGGCAGTAAGTGACAGTTATAAAGATTCTTAAATCAAAGAAAATGTTTAGATCAGTAAATCGTTAATTTTGAAAAATTGCAGAATAAAGGAAGTTATTTTACTTTCTGGATAAACGAGAAATGGTTCAACTGAGTAAGGCGGAAGATAATTGTTTTTGATGAGAGAAGATTCTAGATTTCTCCTTGATTCAGTGAAATTGGGGCAAGCCCATAAAATATGGTTAATATCCCCATCAGGTAAACCACAAAAAGCGCAATCGTCTCTCTCGATAAATTTTTTCCTTGCCAAGCTTGCAGGTAAATTGTAATGGTTAGCGCGCAGTCTGGATAAAGTGACAATTGATCTTCTGTCTAATTTTGATTTTTGGAACCAAGGTTTGCCAACCCTGATTGGATTGAAAAAATTTTTGAAATAAAATAATCCGATTTGTCCTGAATCCGAAACCCTCCTCCAAACCTCCAGAGCGTTGCTTAGATGCTGAGGGAGGATCACAGACCAGACATCTGTATGTGGAATTTTAATATTTTGAGTAATACCGTCTATTGTTGCGAATTTGGCAAGGTTGTCAGCATATTCGTTGCCTGCAATGCCTTTATGGCCGGGGATCCAAACCAGGGTTGTATCCAGGCCTCTACATTTAGCAGTGAAAAGAAGGTTTCTAATTTTATGGATAAGATAAGATGTAGTAGAAGTAGCATGGAACTTTTGACAAGCTTCTAAAACGCTTTTAGAATCGGAGAAAATTACAGATAAAGGAAAACTGTTGTCTAGGATATTTTGAATTGCCTCACTAATTGATATTGCTTCTGCAGTAAAAATAGAGACGTGTTCAGAAATTTTCAATTTGAGTTCAAGGTTAAGTTGTGGTGAATACACAGAAGCTCCAACGAATGTGTCGGGAAATTTAGAACCATCTGTGTAATAATGAACGTGACTTGAGAATTTCTCAGAGATATGATTATTGAAGAAGGAGTCTGGTGATTTAATATGTTGAATGGTTCGCCCTGTTTGTAGATCAATTGGGGGTTGAAAGAATCTGGAAGAGTAAGGAATAAGATAATGTAGCGGTATGGCTGAGTTGAGGACTCTGTCCTTGTACCCTTTGAGCTTATAATAAGATTTCAGTAAAAAGAAGTTCTTGTCAAAATTATACAGGGTTAGGTTATTCTTTGTTATAAAATACAACTTTTCTAGGATGGAATGGACCGGGTGATTAGCAGTGAGAAAAGATCTAATCAGGAACTTGTCCGAAACCAGTTGAAATCTAGATCGAATGGGAAGTTCTTTCAATTCTGATTGCATAACTATTATGGGTGTGGAAATGCGATATCCCAATATGACTCGTAGAATTTTGTTATGGAGTTTGTTTAGTTTTTTGAAAAATTTATCATCGCTCGAAATGGATAAGGCATGACAACCATATTCAAATGAGCTTCTTCCCAGTGCTCGAAATAATATTTGAAGTGTCTGTGGGTGAGACCCCCACCATGTGCCACTTAAACATTTTAAGATGTTGAGGACTTGATTACCACGGTTTAATAGTTTTGTAAAATGTAGTTCCCATGATAGAGTACAATGGAAAATAATTCCTAAAAAGGTAGCTGATTCTGAGGGGTATACAGTATTATTGTCTACTGAAATCGAGATATTTTCGGGTAGTTTATCTAAGGAGATTGGAAATAATACCAATTTCGATTTAGAAGGAGAAACTGTTAGACCTCTTGCTTTTAAGAAGTTGAACTGAGATGCATTCACTGATTTCGTATGAAGTAAAATAAAGTAAAATGTCATCCGCGAATTCAAAAATACCACAGCCGGGGTAGACTACGGAGTGCAGTTTACGAGTATAAATTGTATACATAACTGGGCTGAGGATACAGCCCTGAGGGAGTCCTTTCTTAGTTATAAATGGACCCCTATTTTCGCCATTTATTCTGAAAAAGACGTTATGTTTATTTGTGAGATTGTGAATGAATTTGCAGATTTTTATAGGTAGCCGGAGTTCTAAGAGATCGTAAATTAATATATTAGGTATGACATTGTCGTAGGCCGCTTGAACGTCCAAAAATAGACAAGCCGTAAATTGATTTTTAGATTGTGACAAGAATCATTCGCTAGATAATATCGCCAGGTTATCGGCACAAGAGCGGTTTTTCCTGAAACCATATTGTGAAGAGGGAAAGATATTATTGGTTTCTAACCAGTATGTTAATCTATTGGAAATGAGTTTCTCTGTGATTTTTAGAAAGCAGGAAGCTAGTGCAATTGGTCTGAAGTTATTATTGGAATTTTTGGGAAGGAGGAAGATTAAGAGGTCTCTCCAGGAGTCTGGAAAAAGAGTTTCATTAATTAAATGATTTAAAATATGAAGTAAGTGGAATAGGGAGTATTTGGGTAGATTTGATATTACTTCATAGTTGATTTTGTCTAGGCCAGGAGAGGATTTAATATTAAGGCTTCGTAGAACTACGAGCAATTCATTGAAAGTGAAAGATTGTTTAAAAATATCCAAGTTTTGAATGGGAGTACTATCGTAAGAAGGGGGATTTGGTGTATTTTGAGCGAGGGAGTTATTATCTTCTAATATGAAATGCGGTAGGGTAGGAATATCTAAATTAGAAAAGTCATTTGCTTTGATTACAAAGTTCTCTATATAAGTATTCATGTGCTCTAAGGATTCGAGGTTTGTGGAAGTGGAGGTGTGAGAAGGGGGATTCAAGATTCTGTGGCGAAACCCCTTAATTTTATTCCAAACATTAGAGATTGGGGAGTTGAAAGTCAGCGATTCACAGAAAGATCTGAAGCTATTGCTTTTGATGACCTTAAGTCTTTTAGTTGTGAATGCTTGGTGTTTTTGGAAATCTATAAAATTTGCATAATTTTGAGAGGCCAGATAGTGTTTAAATTTCGCTTGTCTAATGCGGGTTATTTTGTCACACTCTTCGTTCCACCAAGGGGGGGAACTGGGATAAAATTTACGTTTAGACGGTTTCCTGTCAATTTTTGGATCTGCCTTGTGTAGGGCATCGTCAATGTCTTTAATAAAGGTGTAATAAGAATTGATAATGTCGTGAGTAGCATTAAACTGTGGGAGATTGTTCTCTTTATGGAAGGAAGAAAGAGAAGATTAAGCGACGAAGCCGAAAGTCATATCAGAGAGCATGCGAGGCGAGTGCTGCTAACTTCAAACTCCAGCGCGCACAAACACGCGGGCATGATGTTTTATATGTTAAACATGTGTGCGGCGCGTCTATGCTATGTATAACATTTTTTGATATAAACCTCTACAACTGTTTGTTACAGGGAGAAAGTTTTTCTCGTGCCAATTACTTTGATTCTTCAAATTATTTTTCGAAACTATTTGAATACCCATTGTCAGGTTATCCTATTAATAAAAACCCATTAATTAGAATAAATTTCATTAATCTGAATTCAAGAATGCTAATTTGCGACTTTATCCACTTTTAATCGTTTCAAATTCTAAACATTTTTTCCGAATTATTTTATCAGTTCAAAATTATGAGGCGTTTAAAAGATATTTTAAAAATTCCGCTTGACGACAATATTTTCCCATCATATTTTTATCGCGATTTTTATCTGTAAAAACTCTCGACTGATGGAAAAGATTTCCTCATGAAAATTTTCTTCAGACAAACCTCACATCAAGATTTGGCGGTTCCTAATCACCGACGAGTACTCAAATTAAAGAATTAATAATTATTTTCCTTGATTCCAAATAAACATTTGTTTCTGTGATAAGAACTTTGTTTGATCCAAACTATTTTTGTTTCATTCAAACGACTTCTTATCAGCAAACGTTTGCCTTATGTGTTTGGTTTCCTAGACTTACTGAGAGCACAAAAATCGTCCAAGTTTTCAATCTCCATTTTTTAACGGACCTTGAGATTGTGCCACTCTGTATGTCTATTTGGTTACCTTTTTATTGCCACGCTAACTTTTGAAGGATTTTTAAAACCAAACAAACCTTTGAAAGACTTTATTAGGGCTCCAGAATAATTAATGCCCAGTTCCCAAAGCAAGCTAATCCAACCAAAATTAACAAATTTAGAGCATTTTCAAATTAAAAACAACATTTTTATAAAAGTTTCCAAAACTTTTGTTAGGATAGATCCAGTAATAGATCCAGTAATTTTGCAAAGGAATTAAAAATATTTGGCTGTAAACTGTTTTTCTCTCCATCCTCTCTACACCGACTCACCACAAACGATTTTCAGGGGGACGATTTTTATCAATTTTCTATGCCATGAAATAACCCTAAATGTATTAACTTCGAGCTGAATTGGACATTTTGTTGAGTTTTTGGAACTTATTAATTAAGGGTGGTTTTTTGGAATCCGGCCGAGATATTTGGCGACCACCATCATTAGGGGGAGCACAAAGGATAATTTTTCAGGATGTCAGGTACCCAACATTGTATTTTCTTCTGGCTGTTTTTGTCGATTTTTCGAATTTGCAAAAATCGGGTTTCATTTGGGGGTGGGATTTTGGCATCACGCCGAGATGTTTGGCGGCTGCCATTAGTCGGGGGATGATTTTCGTGAATTTTCTATGCTATAAAATAACCCTAAATGTATAAACTTCGAGCTAAATTGGAAATTTTGTTGAGTTTTTGGAACTTATTAATTAAGGGTGGGTTTTTGGAATCCGGCCGAGATGTTTGGCGACCACCATCATTAGGGGGAGCACAAAGGATAATTTTTCAGGATGTCAGGTGCCCAAGATTTTATTAACTTCTGGCTGTTTTTATCGATTTTCCCAATTCGAAAAATCGTTCATCAATAGGGGTGGGTTTTTGGAGTGTGAGCAAGGTTTTCGAACAACAAAAAGTGTATCTGTTGTCGACTCCCAACGATCAGACTTATTACTTTGTTGAATATATATGAACTTTATCAACTTTGTAGTGAACTTTGCTGTGACATATACGGAAATCATTTTAGGGGTGGTTACTCACCCCCCCCCCTCCAAATTAAAAAGTTGGTGATATTTTTGCATGAAATTCATTTTTATATTGCCAAAAACAATTTCAGCAAAAAAAATTTCGTTAAAAAAAATTTTTTTATCATTGTTCATATGAACGTTCAGAACTTTTTTGTCATGCAATATATCAGAAAATGGCTAATAATGGTTAATTGATTAAAAACCCTGAAAAAACAATACAAATGAATATTTATTTATCTTGAAATACTTAAGCTTTATAAGTATTGAATAAGGGTTTGACCACCCATGAAATCTCTGAAACATTTGTAACCTTTCAAAATTTCTTATATGGTAATGCCTTAGAAACTTCTGAAATCCTATCTTTCGAACACCAAAAAACCACTTCAAATAATTCAAAATACTTTGAGAAACATAAAACACTTTCATTGCACATATTTTGCAACCTCTTGAAATTCTCTAAAATTCTTAAAATTTCCATAAATCACTTGAAATCCTGCGAAAGCCCTCAAAACTATTATAAATAACTTAAAATCTTTTAAAATCCCTTCAAATATTTTTAAAAACTTTGGTAATCATTAAAATCTTTGAAAATACGTTGGGTTCTTCAAAAACCTTTCGAAGCCCCTTGCATTCTTTAGAAACTACTTGAAATATTTGGAAGTTTTTTAATATCCCTTGAAATATTTCAAAACCTATTAAAAACTTTGACAAAAATGCTCAAATCTCTCTGAAGCTTTCGTTGAATCACTTGAAAGCCGTAGAAAATCTGTCAAATCCCTTGAAAACTTTAAAAATTTGCTTGCAATCCTTTTGGAAGTGCTGTGAGATCTCATGAAATATTTTGAAAAAATTCTTAAATTCTTAAAAAATTTTTTGAAGTACTTTGCAATTCCCAAAAATTCTTTCAATCCGTTGAAAATAAAAGTTTTCTGATGTACCCTGAAATTTTTGGAAATCTATTGAAAATGCTTTAAATCTGATAAAATCTCTCAAAAATTTTTGCAGTCCGCTTAAGTCGATTAGGTACAATTTCTAGATATTTAGTGAAAGTCTTTGAAAACTTTTACAATTCTTCACATAGTGTCTATAAATTATTTTAAACCGTTTAAAATCTTTTGAAACCTCTGAAAATTCCATAAAATTTTTTTTATCTTCTAAAACTGGTCTAAAATCCTTTAAAATTCCTCAAAATCTCTTGAAATCTGTTGAAATGATTTGCGATAATCAGGAATCTCTTGAAATATTTTCAAATATTTCGGAAGCGTTGAAATCTTTTAAAACTTTGAAAAATCAAATGATATCTTGTAAAATTTTTTTAAATTGTGTGATATCTCTAGAAATCTTTGAAATGTTAATGAATTATGTACTAGGGTGGGCCAAAAACAACTTTTAATTTTTTTTTCCTTAGATACCATGAAAATATTGTCAGAAATGATGAAAAAAATGATGGTGAAGCTTGAGCTCTGAATATTAATATTAAGAGGTGGCGATTTGTGACTTTTGATTCCCCATTTAAATAACACAGGAATTTTTAAAAATTTTTTTTGATTTTTAATGCGTTTGAACGAATAATTGTCTAGTGAAAACAAAAACTCATTCTTGTAGAGAATTTGACGATCTAAAAAAAATGTCTGATATGATTTTTTGCTAAGTCGACTCATTCAAAAGTTATGGCAGATTGAAAATTAAAAAAATACTTTTTCATTAAACTTCCATCAGACTTTTGATCTGAAAGAGCTCAAAAGCATTAAACAGCTTGATTTTTTAGCTCAGAGAGATGAAAATAACATAAAAATTGAATTTTTGAGCTCGAAAAGCTCAAAAACATCGCAACCAGCGGCTAAATTGCAAACTTTCAATGACTGAAATTAGCGGGAAGTTGCAGCGATGGCCTTTAGGTCAACCGTTTTCCAAATTTTTTTTTCAAGTCATTATTCAGGTAAAGTTCAGATTTTTTTTTTAAATTAAGTTTCATAAAATTGGTTTTTCTTACGATATTTAGTGAAAATGTTATTATTTTACCAAAAACATTCTATTAGTTTTACGAAAAATAAGATATTTCATGTTTTTGAGCCACTATTTTGTGATAGAATACTAAAAATGGTAAAAATGATCTTTTACGATTTAGAGTTGGACTTTAACCTCGAATAACTTTTGAAAGAGTCGACTTAGCAAAAAATCATATTGGACATTTTTCGTAGATCGTTAAATTCTCTACAAGAATAAGTTTTCGTTTTTACTAGACAATTATTCGTTCAAACGCATTAAAAATCAAAAAAATATATTAAAAAACTCCTGCGTTATTTAAATGGGAAATTAAAAATCACAAATCGTCACCTCTTAATATTTTTTTTTCGTAATTTCTGACAATATTTTCATGGTATCTAAAGTGTTCAATGGTTTTGAGCTCTTTGAGATCAAAAGTCCGATGGAAGTTTTATGAAAAAGTATTTTTTTAATTTTCAATCTGCCATAACTTTTGAATGAGTCGACTTAGCAAAAAATCATATCAGACATTTTTTTTAGATCGTCAAATTCTCTACAAGAATGAGTTTTTGTTTTCACTAGACAATTATTCGTTCAAACGCATTAAAAATCGAAAAAATGTAAAAAAAATTCCTGTGTTATTTAAATAGGGAATCAAAAGTCACAAATAGCCACCTCTTAATATTAATATTCAGAGCTCAAGCTTCACCAGCATTTTTTTTTTCGTCATTTCTGACAATATTTTCAAGGTATCTAAGGAAAAAAAACGTAATAACGAATTAACGATGATAAATAATTCTTTTATGAGATGAAATTGAATTTCATGATCTTATCAAGGAATACAGCGAAAGAAAATTATTAGTCTGAAGTAAATATTTGCTGTGGAATTTAACAGTTTCTAGTCAAGTATACCCATGAATACTGAGAACAACTGAGTTTCAGGCGCTTGAAATAAACGAAAGCAATCGTCTATAAAAAAATGGTCGTCTAACTTTCAGAAGAAGACTTTTGGCAGTAAACATAACCGAAAAAGTTTAAGATTTGATAAATTTGAGTGAAGGAACAATATTTATTATTTGTTGAAGTTTATATTCCAAATATATTATATTAAAATCGCATATGGAAATATTAAAAATTGGTTAAATTCCGTAATCATTCCCTGTTCATGAATAAAGAGTCCCTACTGGGAAGAATCAGTTAGGTCGGGGATCATAATGGACTTGCTTGTCCAAAAAGTTGGCACCGTTATTTTGTATTTTCAAAGAAAAAAAAGTTGTGTCAAATCGTGCCTGGAGCAAAAAAAAAATTATTTTCATATACACTTTTTCCTCAGGTCTTTATTTTTTGGTGAAATATTAGTTGCTTTGGTTATACACTGAAAAAGTCACCCAAGAATATTGACTTGATACTGAGCCTATGGGTTTCTTTTCGAACCTGGTTCAACGCACTGAAAGGATTTTTGGCGAAGATTAATATAAATTGACTTATTGGTCATTTTAATTTTTCTTCAACCCAGTTTTTTTTTACAAATCTCGATAAATATTAATTTTTGGAAAAAAAATTAGTTCACAAACGTTGTAGAACTTGTCGAAACAAATATTTTTTTACATGCATACTTTTTTTCTAAGATTAATATTTATGAAAAAAAATGGTAAAAATGAATTTTCAGATATTTTTTGCTATTAGAAAAGGGGTTCGGCGCGAGTGGGTGGAGAGGGACACCCATTCACGCCGAACCCCTTTTCCAATGGCCAAAAAAACCACGCGTTTTAGTGGTGGTAACTTTTTTGTAACACAAAATCTGAAGATTCATTTTTTTAATTTTTCACGAAAAATATTAATTTTACAAAAAAGTATAAATATGAAAAATATATGTTTCGACGAGATCTCAAAACTTTGTAAACAACCTTTCTTTCAAAATCAATATTTTTCGAGATTTTGGAAAAAATGCTAATTGTTTTAAAAAGTCCAAATTAATAAGAACTTGATTTATATTGATCTCTGCCAAAAATTCTTTCAGCGCTTTCCACTAGGGTCTGGAAGGAACAAGTTAACATTCTTGGGTGACCTTTTCGGAAGTATACCCGTTTCTTTATCCTGAAAATAATTTTTTGAATAAAAAACTTTCCAACCTACGAATTTCAAAATTTTGAAAATTGAGCTGGTTTGTGCTAGGCATGCAAAACAATTATTGCCTTATGTACTTTTTATTTAGGTTCAGGTTTTATCTCGAGAATCTAGTTTTTTTCCTACTAAATTTCATTGAAATCTACCAAATTAATTATATTCTCAAAACTTGAGTCCAATTTTGGAATTTTTAAATTTTAACCCGGAATTCGTGTTCTGTGTCCCGAAAAACCATCTCCTACATACTTTCATGAAAATCTAGTAAATTAATTATATTTTCAAAATATTAGTCAGATTTTTGAATTTTTGAATTTTGACCCGAGATTCGTGCTCTGTCTCCCGAAAAACTATCTCCTATCATATTTCATAGAAATCTACTAAATTCATAAAATTTCCAAATTTGAGTCAAATTTTTTTATTTAGACTCTACATTTGTGTCGCGTGCCCCAAAACTCAATCCTACCAAATTTAATGGAAATCTGCCAAATGAAATATATTTTCAACATATAATTCAAATTTTTGAATTTTTTATTTTTGCCCCTAAATTCGTGTTCTGTGTCCCGAAACAACGTCTCGGACTAGATTTCATAGGAACGTACTAAATTAATAAAATTTTCAAGTCTTGAGTCAACTTTTGGAATTTATGAATCTTGATCCCAAATTTATATTCTATGAATTGAAAAACTCTCTCGTTCATGGAAATGTACGAATTTAATACAATTCCAAAAAATTGTAGTAAAAATTTGGAATTTCTAACTATTGACTTCTCTTCACAAATAAATTTTTCAACATTGATAATACTAAATAATTAATGAAATACTAATAATAATAAAAATGAGTGGTCACAAATAAATTCAAGGCGTTACAAATTTAAGAGTTTTTTTTTTTAATCGAAGAATGTCTGAATGGAATTATTTCAGATTAAAATCTTGAAAATAGAAAATTTTGAAAACGTTAAAAATTCAAAAATGTGTAGATCACTGTTTTGAAAATTTGATCACTAAAAATTCAAAACAATTGAAATTAATTTAGTGGTAATTAAAGCGTTCAAAATGAAATTTTGAATTGTAAACTAAATTAAATGTTTCAAAGTCAAAGCTGTTCAAATTGTATAATTTAAAATTGTTATCATATTGAGAAAAGGCGCTATCTAGTAGTCCCGTTAAAAAATTGAAATTATGCAAAGAATTGGTCTAAAATAAAGACAAATGTAAACATTTTTAATTACTAACCTTAAAATGTTCTTCATTCTTCAGAATAATAAGGAGGTCTTTCGAATCCTTTTCGATGATACCGAATTATCTCGGATTTTTGAAATTCAACTGAATTTATTAAAATTCCCTCCAATGAAATCAAAATTGTTGAAGTTCATCTGATTTTTTTAACTTTAACTTTTTTTAACGTATTTTGACTTCGAAAGTACGTATATTTTCCAAAGTGTTGGTAGGTTAGAAAACAAAACGGAATCTTTGCCCATACAGAAGCATCAATAGAAATAAAAGCGAGCGCGAACTTGTGGTTGTGCCAACCTCAGACGAGTAACTATCAAACCTTAAAATTCAAACACAATGTTTACATTTTTGTCTATGGAGTCTCGAGAAACGTTTCTTGTAAATGTTAGTTCAAATTTTCATTTTTCTTTAATTTTTTGTTTGAAA
>CAKNXH010084543.1:0-27496 GCA_932178445.1 Andricus quercusramuli
TGGATTTGTAATCAGCGACCCGAAAAACCACCTTGTAGCAAATTTTAATCAAATCGGTTTCCTTTTACAATTTTAGTCTGCCACATTGGCTCCGCCATTTTGGATTTTGTCTTACAACGATTTAAATGTCAGATTCAGACTGGGCATGCAAAAATCTGTATAAAAATATGTATAGCACATAGAAAGTAAGATCTAAGCGTTTTTGGTATTCAATGAACGATTTTTTTTTGCCGAAAATTCCATCTTCAACACAGATTTTCAAGGTCACAATTTTTTTCTATCTCTATAATTTTTCTATATTTGGAAAGGTTTTTTCTTTCATAAAAAAAAAATATCCGTCTAGGTCATTCCCATCCAAAGTTCTACTATTTTGAGACAGAATGTCAAACAAATTTCACTGTGCAGCGTTGCTAGTTTAGCTGGTATCAAATGTTCAATTCAGAAAAAAATTTAGTTTTTATGAAATAATTTATAAAAATATTTATTTAAACGATAAAATCAATTATTCAATTTGTTCACAATTGGCACTTGGTTTTTATCATTAAATTATATGGATTTGTGTTGAACGTAAAGTAAATATATAAGATAAAATAACACCTTCTTTAGCAAAATATCGATTTAGAAGGGGGAGTATATAGTGAAAAATCTACGTAGATTTTAGGGGGGGGGGGGGTAGTGAAAAATCTACGGCAATGTACGAGGGGAGAGGGGGACTCAAAAAATGACTCAAAAAGGACTACGTAGTTTATGGACGAGCCCTATCGATTTTAGTGCAAATCTAGCTTTTTATAATGTTATAACACGAAAACGCTTAATTGTACAAAAAAATTGTGAACAGAATAACATCTTGTTTTGGTTCATGCCTTCTGAAAAATATTTTAGAGAATATTTTTTTCAGATACTATATTTTCTTGAGAAAATTTTTAAAACAACTATCGACCAACTTTTCGAAAAATCACACTGGATTCAAAAACATAACAGATCAGGTTAACTGAAACCTTTGAAAATTGAAAATGGATTTTTTGGACATTAGACCCTTTTTTCGGATCTGGTCACATATATTTAATATATGCATGTTCATTGCCCTGTTTCGGTAGATTGTATATGTATGTAGTTAGTACTATGAAGAAATTAAAAATATTATTTGAAAAATATAATTATGAGATGAAGGTGGTATCATTTCCTATGCCTAAAATCACATTTTCATATACAACAACTTTGAATTCTGCCAACCTGTAGATATCACCCAAGTCTATTTAAATAGCCTAAATAGAGCAGGCTAAAGTTTGTTCCCCATAAATTATGTTTTAGGGATGCTTCCTGAGTATTTTTACCGAATATGAAAAAATCATAAGGCCCCCTTTTCAAATAAATAGATATTTATTGTTTTTTCATCAATTTATGTGATTTTTTTCTGAAAAGAACAAGTAATGAGTAAAGTTCTCTCTGACAAAAACCTTTAATCTTGCGTTCAAAAAAAGTTCCCACATGTTAAAGATTGATTGAGTTTCTCCTCCCTCTTAGATTTTGAAAAATATGTGAAAGACATCAGTTTTTTTTTTAATTCTACGTTTTTGGTTCATTTTAAATGAAACTTTGAAAAGCAAAAAATCTTAAAAATTTCTGAAAATTCAAAAGTTAAAGAATGTTCTATTATGAATAGTTTCGAAGTTAAGACATCTTAACGAGATTTTTCAGTAAAAAAAACGTTGAATTATTTTCTTCTTCAATAATATCTTGTCCCTTATACATCGCACATGTAAGTTATAGTGTAATAAATTAAACAAAATCAAAATATCTTCAAAAATAAAGAAAATTGATTCTAGCTCTTACCGAATATGCAACCTAATGAATTTGTTATTCACAAATGTCATGCAAAAAATCATTTATTTCATTGATACATTATAAATATATGAAGTAACAATAAGTAATTTATATGTACATTTTCTCTAAATGACAATTTTAAACTTCGACATCTGGCGAGTTTATTTTCCAAGCATAAGCGTTGAAGAAAAGAGTGAAAAGTGCTGATGCAATACATACAAAATAAGTTTTACATGGAAAATGCGACCTTTATTAAAGTTCCACAAAAAGCAGCCTGCTATAAGGGGTCATGCATAAATTACGTAACACGTTTTGGGGGGCGGGGTGGTCTAGCTTAGTCTTACATAATAGTGAAAAACTACAGGAATAGTCGTAAAAATCGTTACATAGGGGGGGGGGGGGGGGTCAAAGTTGTCGGAAAGTTGTGTTACGTAATATATTCACGACCCCTAACAGACTATAACTGACGTTCTGTCAGAGCTAGAATCAATTATTTTTCTTAGTCATAACTTCAGAACTATTTATGCTATACCATTCATTTTGTTTTTAATTGTTTGGAAACTTGTGAACCTTTTTTCATGCTTTGTAGAAGTTTTATGTAAAATGCAAAACGTAGAATTAAAAAACATGTCTTTCACACATTTTCCTAAATCCAAAAGGGAGTGGAAGGTTAATCAATATTATTCTCGTAGAAAATTTGTTTGGACGTAAAATTGAAGGTTTTTATCTGAGAAAACTTCACTCACTACTTGTTCCTTTAAAAGATCACATAAATTGAAGAAGAGCTACAAATATCGAGTTATATTAAAAGCGGGCTTGACATTTTTTTCCAGATTTGGTAAACATACTACAGAGGCATTCCCAAAAAATAATTTTTAGGGTAAAAGCCAAGTCAACTTTAAGTAGACAAAAATTACTCATACCAAATGCACTGTCTACACAGTAAATCAAACATATAAAAAATGTCCCTAAGATTTATGGTGTACTATTACAGAAATTACTGGAGATGGGTTAGGTTTACGAAAATTTTTTCATATTAGACAGTACGTATACCAAAGTCTCAGATTTTCAAAAAAATATGTCCGCAACACGTTTCAAATGTAGGTTAATGAACTGATCTCAAAACAAAACACATTGGTTCATATTCCAATGTAATTAAGTTTGATAAATGTCTGGTGTGGATAAATAATTCTAAGCCTCAGAATACATTGTGATCATCGCGAATTCAACATGATACATGAACCATTTCAATTCTAGATTACCATGTCGGCCTGCAACGCTGGCATGCCTTGACACAAAAAAGGTAGAAGGGGAAGGAATCCGGTCTCCCACTGTAAATCGCAGGAACTATTATTATAAAGGACTATAGATTTTTTTTCTGCAAAAATATGTTATAACATGAATAAAACGTGATTATAAATATACTTACTCCCTGACAACTGTATCAAAAATTTCTTTTAGCTGCTTGGTAACGTCCTTGCAGCGTTCGAGCATTTCAGCCCTAGCAAGCCTATTGTTTTCTGCATAATATGGCAAAATATTACAAGTATGTTCTCCGTTTTTTCCTTGTTCGTATGTATCGCCCGTTTTGATTATGCAGCCGCGACATCTGATTCGACCAGTGCGACGTACACACCTGTATCGCGAAAAATTAGAATAGACTTACAATTAGGTCTGACTGTATTATTTCGAATACAATTTGAAAATAACTCAATCAAACGTGTCATTTTCTTCGCCATTAATATATTTTTTTTTTTAAATTTATACAACTTTTCAATAAATTCAAAGTGACCCGTGTGAAAAAAATTTCGTGGCAGTTTTCAATCATGCTAAGGCCAGTACAGTTTTTAACAAGCCTGTCGATTCGCGCAATACTAGCATAGCGCTTCACTGGCACTGTCTGGTTATGCTACGTGTTTCATTCAAACCTTTCTGCTGTCTAGTCCCAGCCTCGGCGCTATCTAGAAGCTCGTTACGAATTTGAATGTATGAAGAATGTCGAGGTTTTAGCTAGTTTTCGGACAGAATCGCGGTTTGGACTTGAACAAAATTTATAAAAGTGAATTCCGAATCTAATAATTTCCAAATAAAAGATTGAGGAAACTACAACACATGATTGCATAAATGCTCAAGTAATAATTAAATGCACACTATTACATATTCAAGATAATGAACAATAATTATTGAAGGTGATTGAAATCTTAATATACCAACTGTATTCTTAACAACGATTTTTAAAGAATGTTTAGAAAAATTTGCATTCAATTGAATTATATAGTGAAGTTATAATAAATTTATATTGAATTTATAATAATTATAATATGTATAATGCTAAGTATTATATTTATAACATTCCAAAAAATCAAATTTTAACATAAATGCTTTATTTAGTTCATTCAAGCCTCGGAGCACACACCTATTTTTCAATCACGGAGCACACTCTGGGTCTGTGAAACCCTGTGCACTATTCCGCGGTATTACACTGTCACACTACCCATCCGATCAACTTGAAAAAAATTCTCAGATATTCTTCAAACGTTGTAAAATCAATCTTCATAGTTCGAATGTCTTGTTCGAAATGTTAAAACATCGAAAAAAATTCCTGAAAAAAACGTTTAAAAAAAAAAAAAAAAAATTAAATTATTTCAAAAAATTACAATTTCTCAATTTTTTATATCTTTTGCTGAAAATTTAGGTTTGTATTCTCGGATAGTAGTACAATCAGGGGAAAAATACTCCTGTAGTGTTTCTTACAACAAAGGTATTTTTTTTTGCAGGTTGACGGAGGTGGTTTTTTAGGTATGGAAAGGCGTTCCTTTCTATAATAAACGTGGAAAAAAATTACTGTTTGACAAAAAGTACTTGGAAATTTTATACCATAATTGAAATGTACTTGAAATATGATGGTAATGAACAAATAATATCAAAATGATGTTATAATTACTCAGTGCCAGCGCAATCACTACAAATATAAGCGTAATGCTCTTCACACATTGAAGACAAGCAACATCAACATAAGCGTTTTGTTTTTCTATCCATTTTATAAGGACACATTATACACCTTGCCCCTTTCTGCATCCCTGGTCGATTACCTTGTGGCGGAACCTCTTAGTGTCGCACTCAGCGACACTAAGTTGAACTTTTTATGTAAAATTAATATTTTGCCAAAATCAACGTTTGGTACACACCCGATGAGTGACCCTGCACCTACTTTGAGCAGTTCTAAACACCTACTGACTAGAGCGCTGTACGGGAGAAGCATCGGGATGCATTAGTCAGGACCCCAAACAACTGTCAGGGGGCTTTAGGCCCGACAATTTTCAAACTGCGTAAAAGATATTCAGGACAAAACTTGAGGACAGGGTCTGTGAGACCCTGTGTGTACTCCGAGGGTTAAATTATTTATTGATTGCGTAAATGATAATTAGGCCTAACGTATTCATCATTTGAAATAATGAACAATAATTATTCCGTAGCCTGATCGCAAGTATAATCATACAAACGTTATTATTTCAAATGATTTATTCACACATCAAAAACTTTTCTTCATTCTTAATTAACTGCAAAATCTATATATTACACTTCTATACAATAAAAAAAAATTCTATTATTCAATTATTAATTATTCTTCATTCAAATAGACGATTTGTCTACAAGCTAGTCGATCACAGCGTTAGGGATCGTCCATAAATTACGTAAGACGTTTTTCTTTTGTTTGAATAAAGAAGGAAATAAAATTGCTGTGAAGTTGAGAAGGACACAACGATACAAACAAAAGAAAAACGTCTTACGTAATTTATGGACGATCCCTTACATCCCAGTCTAGCCACTGAGCAGTCAGCCTGTGGCGCTTTAGTGTTGACTCAAGGCGTACGAGATAGAAACAGTACAGCGCCACGAAATTTTTCCACACGGGTAATCTCACTGTACTAAAACAGTACTTAACGGCTACTAACAAAAGACCTTCAAGTACCGCACGCAAATAATTTCAAAACATTTCTTCTCTAACTTTTGACAGGTATACACTGTAATTGGGCCAATTTATATTGTGAACTATGAAGAAATTAACTATTGATTTGGACGAAAAAAAAACGATATTCTAAATTATTAAAGAATAGAACAATTTGATAATTAAGTATATCTTGGTAGCCTATTCACTTGTGACAAAAAGATAAATGGGGAGTTAGATATGCGTATAAACGGGGGTAAGAAGGTTATCGATAAAGCATGGTCCATTATCAGAAGTAAAAATATATAATGTAAAGCTAAAAGGGAAAACATAATTCTATACTTATACTGACTGTGCTGTACGGTAGCCTGACGAGGACCTATCAAGAAAAGAATAAGAGTAAAATTAACTAACAAAACAAGTGTATCAAGGTAAAGTAAGTGGCAGTGTGCCTACAGACAGAGAGCGGAAAGAATTGTTAGAATGTGTAAATGAGACCCTCATTTCGAGAGACATGAGAAGCCATAGAAACAGAAGAGCTTGCATGAAAGAATGCATGGACGTGAAGGAAGCTAGAGGCATGCCAGGACAGAAAAGTGTGGCGACAAATAGTTTATAAAAAGAGTGTCAGCGAAGAAAATGACTCCTCAAACAAAAGAATGGTCTTTACTAATGGGCCCGTATACTAACGGGCCCGTCCGGGGAGCTTAACTTGATGACTTTGTGTGGCTTTTCACTTGGGGTGATCGCTAGAGAGATTGATCAGCAACCTGGGTCGGTGCAGTGTTGCGAAACGAACATGTTATTCAAATAAGTAGCACGGGATTTGCAGATCAATCTACAAATCTATACCCCTTCCCCACATTACTCCCATTCTCACCGCGTGAGTCACGCTTACCCCAAAAAAGAAATGACTTAATGGTATGATAAAATAAATCTATTCATTTGGACGATTAAGTTCTAGTTCAGCTTAGTTGTTCAAGAAATGTATTGAATGTTTATGTGACATATATTTTTATTAATTCGAAATAAGTAAATTAATACGCTTTTGTAAAAATTGTCGCCCGATTTATTGTCGTCATCAATCTCCGATCACCTACCTCCTAGAAATATTGTCAACAGATTGTTGTGTAAATTTATATGCTACAAGTAGGTTTTTGACAAAGCTCCAGTCAATTAAATGTGACTGTGTGAAAATTGCGTAGCGACGAGGTATGATTCGCTCTGGCGTCAGGGTAACATTAAGTCCGCTGTACTATATACACCGGCTTTACCGTGATTTTTGTTATATACAAAAGAAAGTATTATCAGGAAATACTAGGACACACTTTTCCATAAACGGGCGCAGCCGCTGGGTTGTAGAATGATTAGCGACTTTTTGTGAGGGACCCCGTTTAACCGTGGATTAGGTGGAAATATGTATGTGGTATGTCACATGAGGTGTACCGGACTGGGAAGAAGAATTTGGTGAAAACGATAGAAAGTCATTGCCGAACGTTGCAAGATCAACAGAATTTATAGAGTAAATTGTAATCATTCTTGTTTAAAAAAATCTCAAAATCAGTGAAAATAGTGTTGAAAATTGGATGAAATCATACCTTCTTTTTAGGAAACTAAATATAGTATAATGCATAGTCATTGTAGAAGAATGAACAATTATTAGGCTTTGGCCGCAGATAAGCAATCATATAATATAAATGTATGCTAATAAATACAACAAAGATAACCTGAGTATTTTTGAGTTCCTTTTATCAGGGTTATATGAATATCCATTATGATAGACTACCATCGTGACTTCTTATAAAAAGATTAATATTTGTAGACCTTCGTATAAAAGCGATTCTGAAACATCTGTCTGAAATAATTAAGTAAAATATTGTATTTGAGCCAAACAAATTCCTTAAAGGTTGTTCTTTGCAACGAAACACTAATCAAAGATATAATTATGTCGCCTAAAGTCAGTGTTTGGCATGTCACGAGAAAAAAGTAACGCGTTAACTTTACCTTCATTTTCTAAAAATTTGTAACGCCTCACCGTTACCGCTACTGAAAAAAGTAACATTTTACCTTTCCTTAATTTTTTTTAACTAAATTTGTAATCAGTCATTTATACTTCTAAAAAGCTTCAGACAGTTTGTTTTTTATTTTAAATTGTTTGAAAACTTAACAATTATATACAACTTTGTGATTATACAATAAGGCCAAATTCATAGTAGGCATAGAGGGTGACAGAAACGCTCTTGTGGCGTCTCACACGCACGTAAGCTTCCCTGTTACTACTAAGAATTTAACCTTACATCATACAGACAATTTAAGTACAAAATTAAAAGAATCATTGGAGATCTTAAAAAAATCATATTTAAAATTGAAAACTTTTGTTATTGAAATTTTTAATTTAAGTTACACATGTTTAACTTACTTTGCATGGAAAATAGAGTAAACAAATTAATCGGAATATTTCTGTGAATAATTATCTTGAGTTCTGCGGCGAGCATTTCTTTGCTGGATATGATTTTCTGACGACTCATTAATATTTTCAGTCCGAAATGTAATTAATCGCCGGATGGCTTTTTTTTGAAAAAGGAAAGCACGATTTTTTTTTTAATTCTTCATCTTTTGTAAGGGTTCTTTTTTCTTGGAAAATAGAGTTTCTGTCACTTTCTTCCCTAGGGTTGAAAATTCGATTTTCGACCCGCTTTCCACAGGCATCTAAAGTCGAATTTTCGATTGAGGTATGATGAAAAATATTTATATGTTTGATATATGTTTTTAAGGCCCTAGAAAAAAAAGAGAGAAAAAATAAAGCAAAAAACAGACTTTCGCAATTCGATTAAAATAGTTTTCGCAAATTTTGTGTGTTTACAATATTTAAAAACCTCCTTTGAGAAGTGTGCAATAATTGTACATAAATATTTCATGAGAGTCTTAAACTCCATTTTCTATACAAAATAATGTTCATACAACAAAAATTACAAATTTTCGAAAAATTTCCAACTTTCCTCGTTTCGAAAAAACCTTTGAGCGATTACTATTATTCCAGGTCATCAAACAATCATATCTTACAACTAAATTCCAAGTCAAAAAACTTTTCAATAACCTTTCAGGTAAAAATACTACTCTCGTTGAGAAAATTCGACTCTTCTGGCTTTGAAGTTAAAAAGGAATTGAAGAAAACATGGTACTTCAATGAATGAATGATCATTTTGAAGCTGAAAGTATTTACATATGTAACTTTAATGAGCCTGAAACCAATATACACGAAAATTTGTTATGGCCATGAAAGTACAAGAAAGTAACATTTTTTATAAACATAAAAATCTCATTAATAGTAAGGAAATTGGAGAGGTTTCAAAGACAGTGAACTTTGGAGTATAGTTTTTCAATGAAAAAATAATAGGAAAAATCTGAAAAAGAAGGTACTTTCAACATTGATCGACTCACTGCCATTGTAAAATTTTCAAAATGTAGCAACTTTTATTACATGAATATGCAAACCATACTATTTTTAGTTCTGATGAATCTATTGAAGTAATTAATTTAAAATTGTGGCTTCTATTTAAACTATTCTCATTATTTGCACTTTTCAGAAAGTATGTAAATATTTTTTCCTTCATGCGAATTGCGATATTTAAAGACAGTTTTTTTATTGTGAAAAAAGTGTAAGAAATCAGTGAGGCAACTTTTTCTTCTGAAAAGCTTCGGAAGCACATTTTAAGGAAAGGCGAGAACGAACCCAGCAAAGAAAGAAGCCCTGCTAGTTTCTTACACTTTTTTCCAAGACAAAGAACTATCTTGAAATATAACAATCCGCATATACTCACAATCTACAATATAGCAATCTGCACGGAAAAAAAACAATGGCATAGTTTTTAATAAGTACGAAAAATTACAGATAGTCTAAATAACCGCATCCAGTAAATCAGTTTATTATCGCAATCAGAAAATAAGATAATATGTTTGTATATCTGTAAAAAAAATAATTTATAATGATTTCGAAGTTTTCTGACGGCAGTTGGTTGAGAAATGTTTAAAGTACCTTTATGAGTTAAAAAAAATGTATATTATTTTTTCATTGAAAAGCTATCTTCCAAAGTGCTGTATGAAAGAGACTTTTCCTGAGGGACCCTGTTTGACTGTGGATTCAGTGGAAATATGGGGTGTGTCAGATCAGGTGTACCTGACTGGGGAAAAGAATATGCTGAAAACGATAGGCTTGTATGGTTTCTGGTTCATTATTGTTCAACACTTGGACCTTCAAAACTATTACTTGAGCTACCATTTTCTTCGCTCACTTTTTTAACGTCAAAACCAGAGGATTCGAATTTCATCGCCGATTAGATAGTAGTTGACACTACAAAAGCCGTCACAGTAGGTAATTATTTCACAGAAATATTCCGTAAGACTCCCTTACTTCATATTTCATGCTAAATAACTCAAACGTGACATTATTGAATATTTCGAAGAAAAGTTTTTCCTATGTAAAATATGAAGTTTTTTTAAAGAGCCCGCCAATGATTTTTTAAATTTATTATTTGCCCGAATTTTGTGGGTATTAGCACAGGCTTGTATTCCGCGAAGTACCATTTAGTGAATAGACTTTTGGAAACATCTCAAGTTGTACCCTCACTATTGAACATTCAATTTTTTCAGAGTTCTGAGTACCTCTTCTAAAGTTCTACACGGAAAAAAAAGCCTTGGAACATTTCCTAGCTTAGGGCTGGGCTTCTGGACGGGCCATAATTTTTACGCGGCCACGCAGTTTTCAGCTGTAGCACAACGCCAAGATTTTGTTTACTGTGTTTTCAACCCGAATGATTAGCCGAGGGGCTTGAGCGGTTAGGAATGTGTTGCGTTAGTCTCGTGCCTAGAGTATAGGTAGTTGTAATCCCTGTAGCGTGCGTCCGATTTTTTATAGATTAAAAAGCGTGCGATTAATATAAGTAGTAATTGTGTATGTTACATTATGTTTATAAGTAAATATATAAGTTAAAAATAATGATATTATAAATTTAAAAAAGAATATTTTATTTTTTATCAGCATAAATGGCCACATTGACAGTCCCTTCCTTGACTGTCTTCGAGAATTTATTATTGGAGTGTTGAACGACTTACAAATTTGTGTGTGATATTTTCTTGGTGGAGTCTAGGAGTGCTTTATTGACTATTATTATTATTATTATTATTATACCATTAAGCCATTTCCCTTTCGGGGTAGGCGTGACTTGCTCGGTTGGGAAGTAGTTTGGGATAGGTATATAGGTGTAAAGTAGGTCGTTATATGGTATAAGGTAGATAGGTATATAGGTATATATGTGTTAGGTATAGATATTTTAGATGCTGGACGCATGATTTTTCAATACGATATTTTCAAATGGTTTCAGACCCATCCTAAAGTCAAAGACTCGGTCAATGAAAATTTCCAGCACTTTTTTTCCCGTGTAGATTCCTTGATGCTGTTGAGAAATATTGCCATCCAATTTTACAATAAGAAAAACAAATACGTAGCCCCCAACTTCACAAAAATGTAACTTTTTACTTTAGTTCCAGAAGATTTCTTTAGTTCTTCAAAATTAGAATAAAAAATGTTCACGAATTTCTGAAGGAGAGTTCCAAAAGTTCTGATCAGTGTTTGCCCCCCCCCCCTTCTGATGACTTTTATCAAAAAGTATTATGAACTTTTCGATCAAATCGAAATTCAAAAAGCTGAAGCACGTTAAGAAGCCGAAAAAGTTCTACCAAAAACTCTTGTGGCATTTTTTGATCAAGTAAATATTTAAAGAACTACGCAACTTTAATTTTGTAAGTGCCAAGAGTCCTGATCAGAGATGTGTACCCCGCAGAAAAAGCTCTATCAAAAATTCTTGTGGCACTTTTCGATGAAGTGAAAATACAAAAGACCACACCATGTTAAATCAGAACAAAATTTTTAATGGAAAAATTATCAGATCCAAGAGTTCTGATCAGATCTTGTTTCATACGACTTTGTGGCAGAACTCTCCGGGGGGGGGGGGGGGGGGGGGCTCATCAGAACTTTTGGATCTCAAAATTTTCAAATTCAATAATTTTGGTTTACTTGTAATTTTGTTGTTGTAAGTCTTTCTTGTAGTTGGGTTACAACTTTTAGAAATCTATCCACGAGAAATTCGCCAGAATGGTTCAATATTCAAAATGTTGTTACGTGTATTTTATTTTTCATTTTTTTAATTCTATTTTCAGAGACCTACTGAACTCTTTTGGAACTGAAAAAGATCTAGAAAAATTAAATTTTTAGACGAATAACCCAAGCTAAAAAAAATGAGAAACATCAAATTTTGTATCCAATGCGTTTTTGTTTTATTCGTGAAAATAACATTGACAGTAAAAAAATCAAATTTTTGGAAGAACAATGCAAGGTACGAAAACAGAAGAATGAACAAAAATTGTGCAATCAAAAAAGATTTACAAACTTGTAATAAATTTTTGTCGTAAGAATATATTCAAAATGAAAAAAAAATAACTTTTTTGGAAAAGGGCACAAGCTAAAATAACATTTTAACTAATTCAATTTGTCGCCTAAATTATATCATTATTCTTCATTTGAAATCAAATACAAATTTAGTAATTTGTATATGACGAATATATAACACAAAGCACAAAGTGCGCGATCAGTGTATTTCGGAGCGCGAAGCGCGACGACCAAATCGCGCGCCGTAAGTGCACTCAAACTTTTTTGTTTCTATCATACGGTGCACAGAACCGAGCGTGGAACGCAAGGTTCAAATGAATTTGAAATCAAATATCGAGCGCGAAGAGCGAGTGTCTGGATGAGAATGTGTTCCTTAAGGTTGATAGAAACTTAAGTAAATAAAGTTCATTTTCAGTCGAAAAAAAACAAACTTAACAATCACTTCATATATGTACAGGTTTTGATAATTTTATAATGTTTGCAAGTAAACTTTTTCTTTCCATCGAAATCGAACACGAAGTTCAAAAATCTAGAGGAACCGAGCGTAAAGCGTGATTTAAATACTTGCGAGCGCGTAACGCGAGGTGAATACAGAATCGAGCGCGAAGCGCGAGATTTAACAGTCGCGCGCCCTAGGCATCCTATATGTAATTAGTATAATTTAGTACAATAACCATATTTTTTCTGACAAAGATTTGCCAATAGGATTATTTGTATTGCACTGCATGAAGGGCTGAATTAGTCAAAAATCATTATTTTTAATTAATTATTCACTTTACTTCTAAGTTCTAATACAAGAAATATGGCAATATATATGACCAAAAAGTTCTGAACGTTCATGTGAACGATGAGAAAATAAATTTTTTAACGACATTTTTGTTGCTGAAATTGTTTTTGGCAATTTAAAAATGCATTTCATGCAAAAATATCACCAACTTTTTAATTTGGGGGGGGGGGGGGGGGTGAGTAACCACCCCTAAAGTGATTTCCGTATATGTCTCAGCAAAGTCCACTACAAAGTTGATAAAGTTCATATATATTCAACAAAGTAATAAGTCTAATCGTTAGGAGTCAACAACAGATACAATTTTTGTTGTTCAAAAACCTTGCTCACACCCCAAAAACCCACCCCTATTGATGAACGATTTTTCGAATTGGGAAAATCGATAAAAACATCCAGAAGTTAATACAATCTTGGGTACCTGACATCCTGAACAATTTTCCTTTGTGCTCCCCCGAATGATGGTGGTCGCCAAAACTCTCGGCCTGATCCCAAAATCCCACTCCTAATGAAACCCGATTTTTGCCAATTCGAAAAATCGGCAAAAACAGCACGAAGAAAATACATTCTTAGGTATTTGACATCGTTAAAAATTCTCCTTTTTGCTCCCCCGAATGATGGTGGTCGCCAAACATCTCGGCGTGATGCCAAAATCCCACCCCCAAATGAAACCGATTTTTGAAAATTCGAAAAATGGACAAAAACAGCCAGAAGAAAATACAATTTTGGGTACCTGACATCCTGAAAAATTATCCTTTGAGCTCCCCGAATAGTGATGGGCGCTGCTCGGTATTTCACAGTCATGACCAATCCTGACCGGTCATGACGGTAAATGTTGGTAAAACGAGGTCAGACCCAAATATTTCCACCAGAAAAGGTTTTTTTATAGGGAAAAGTGGTTTAGTTGTTAGGATATACCCTACGCTAAATTTGTACAAATAGTTTTTCGGTTCTAAATGTTCCACTTATTCTCAAAGTAATAAAAATGCCAAAAAGCTGAGCATAGCAGACGACACTTTTGACAGTTTCGCGCAAGTTTCGAGGAGAATTTGAAAATTGCACTTTAGAAATTTACAAATTACATTGAAAATCTGTTGCATTCACTAAGTAATATTATATATAATCAAAAAATATACATTTACAAGTTTAAAACAATGTAGATTTTTCAAGATTTCGAAATAAAATTTTAAAGCTTTTTATGGATTTTGAACATTCAAAAGGATTTCCAAACAAAAATCAATTTTGATGTATAGCCAACAGTTGGGAATTAGTAAATTGTAATTACTTTAAATTTCAAAAAAATATTAAGATAACGCCTAACGTAACAAGTGTTCTGTTTTGAACAAAAGTATAATAGTTCAATTTTCAACACACACAGTTATTTTTTAAAACCTTCTTTTCGGAACCCTGAGTTCGAATTATTAAAATGAATCATAAAATTTGTAATTAGGGAATTAAAAAAATTTTAAGACAATTTATAAAATCAATCAGCGTATTCGACAGTGCTGCATTCTTATCCTTCCATATAATTAATAATCCATTTAAACTCTTTCTTAACAAGTCTTGCATAATCAATCGAGCGCGTGTAGTTTTCGATTTGAGGGCAAAAATCATTTTTGATACAACATAAAAATCTCGAATAACAGTAATTCCAAATTGTCATAAAGTTTCTTAAAAAGTTTTTGAATTATTTACTTAATTTGTAGCTAAAATTACATTCTGAGATCTAAGAAAAAGGATATGAGTATTATCACTTTGTCTTAAGTCATAAAAAAATGTGCTTAAAATTCTTAACGAAATTAAAAATGATTTTTTAAAATTGCAGATGTTTCGAAAAAGAATCTGGAAATTTTGAAAGAAATTTAAGTTTATTACCCAGGATTTCACAAAATATTAGGAAAAATTCAGGTCAATTTAAAACATATTTACGTAATAAATTTTCGTCTAAAATCTTCTACACTCTTTCTTGGAATCATTTGAAATTTTTTCAGATCAAAGAAATAAAAGAAATAAACAACTTTTTATTCTCTTGAAACATTTAATAATTCTTGCAAAGCTTCTTCTTCCAAAATCTGCAAAACAAAACTCTACAATTCAAAAAAAAATTGGAAGTCTTTACAAATTTTAAATTATTTTTGAATATTTTCAAAATTTCTAAACCTACTAAATAACTTTTACAATAACTTTATAAAAATCTACTTCACTCTTTCTCAAATTTGTAGGAAAACATCTGAAAATTTTAAAAATCTTTTCAATTTTCTCTTGAAGTTCATTCTTTAAATTAAAAAATTGTTCGAACTTTTCCCAGGAATCTCAAGAAAATTTTTCAATTGCCTTGAAACCTTTGATAATTCTTAAAAAGCTTGTTTCTTCGAAACCTTCAAAAATCTAGATTTGAATTAAATCATTTTCGAATCTTTGTGAAAATTCTAAAATTTGTAAATTATCTTAAAATCTTTCAGATTCTTTAACAACATTTTCTGAATTCTTCGAAACATGAAGTTAATATTTTTAAATAAAACCTTAATCATTTTGAATTTTCCCAGAAATTACATTGCGATAGCCAAATGTTTAGAACATAATTATTTCTCATGAGTAAAAAAATCATTTACAATTGAAATGTTCTCATTTATCCGAAATATTTGGAAGCATTTCGAATTAAATACTATCATGAAATAAAATTACATATTTGGGAATTTTGAATAACAAAATTGAAGATGCAGAAAAAACTGAAAGCTGCCAATAAAATACAAATTCACTCATTGTCGTCACAACCAATCAGGTTTTCGATAACAATATATACGAGTTCTCGTGACTACAAACTTTTAAGAAAAGAATTTGATTCGGATTAGAAAATTTACGGATCAGGATATTACTGGATCGCACTCCACTGATCCTTTTTCGCGTAATTGCCACACACATAATGATTTGATTTTAATACACTGTCGATTACGCTGATTGGTTGTTTAACTGTATTAAATTTTTTATTCCAAAATGAACGGTGGTAGTAAAAAATTTAATAATAATACAAGAATAATTAATTTGAATTATTTATGTGAAAAATAAAAATTCGTCATTTATATATTTAATAAAATCATATTTGTTCTCTATCTTCTTATTTTTCAAGAAAGTAATACTCAAATTTTTTTAAACGATTTTTTTTTGAATTACTGAATTTTAACTTTATAGCGTTCTTTATAACTTGATGATGTTTATAATGTTTTTGGGGAGTTTTTTCTGTTGAAAAATGCTTACATTTCCTATCAATAAATAAAGTCATTGGCACGTCACGATTTTTTCCAAAACTTGTAGTTAGTAATGTATAAATGAAAATTTTTGGTAATATTTGTAAATTTAAAAGTTACGCAAATAAAATTGCCTCAGCTTGCTATAAAAGTGAAATAGGCTGCTCAGAAGAGAGGATTTAAAAGTTAAAACAGTTGATAGCTCGACAATAGGCAGCCGACGACCGCCGAGGCTATCCGAGGCCTTCTTCTTCTTTGTTGTACTGCGAGAGAGCAGCAGCGCTCAATTAGCCTAGGTCTGGAGAATATTCTCCCAGCCGTTAATGCGGGACCTATTTGGCCAAGGCTATGATGGCTATTGGTTATGTGCCTTTGTATCAGGTTAGGTAGATGGAATAGTGAGAAGTAACCAATAGGGAAAGAGGTTTGTTAAGCGAGGTAGTTGGTTATGAGAGCAAAAGGTGGCATCCTGCGCATTCAGAAATTGCGCGAAATTTAAAATTATATGTTGATAACGAGTGAAACGGATTTATTGGCAGTAAGTGACAGTTATAAAGATTCTTAAATCAAAGAAAATGTTTAGATCAGTAAATCGTTAATTTTGAAAAATTGCAGAATAAAGGAAGTTATTTTACTTTCTGGATAAACGAGAAATGGTTCAACTGAGTAAGGCGGAAGATAATTGTTTTTGATGAGAGAAGATTCTAGATTTCTCCTTGATTCAGTGAAATTGGGGCAAGCCCATAAAATATGGTTAATATCCCCATCAGGTAAACCACAAAAAGCGCAATCGTCTCTCTCGATAAATTTTTTCCTTGCCAAGCTTGCAGGTAAATTGTAATGGTTAGCGCGCAGTCTGGATAAAGTGACAATTGATCTTCTGTCTAATTTTGATTTTTGGAACCAAGGTTTGCCAACCCTGATTGGATTGAAAAAATTTTTGAAATAAAATAATCCGATTTGTCCTGAATCCGAAACCCTCCTCCAAACCTCCAGAGCGTTGCTTAGATGCTGAGGGAGGATCACAGACCAGACATCTGTATGTGGAATTTTAATATTTTGAGTAATACCGTCTATTGTTGCGAATTTGGCAAGGTTGTCAGCATATTCGTTGCCTGCAATGCCTTTATGGCCGGGTATCCAAACCAGGGTTGTATCCAGGCCTCTACATTTAGCAGTGAAAAGAAGGTTTCTAATTTTATGGATAAGATAAGATGTAGTAGAAGTAGCATGGAACTTTTGACAAGCTTCTAAAACGCTTTTAGAATCGGAGAAAATTACAGATAAAGGAAAACTGTTGTCTAGGATATTTTGAATTGCCTCACTAATTGATATTGCTTCTGCAGTAAAAATAGAGACGTGTTCAGAAATTTTCAATTTGAGTTCAAGGTTAAGTTGTGGTGAATACACAGAAGCTCCAACGAATGTGTCGGGAAATTTAGAACCATCTGTGTAATAATGAACGTGACTTGAGAATTTCTCAGAGATATGATTATTGAAGAAGGAGTCTGGTGATTTAATATGTTGAATGGTTCGCCCTGTTTGTAGATCAATTGGGGGTTGAAAGAATCTGGAAGAGTAAGGAATAAGATAATGTAGCGGTATGGCTGAGTTGAGGACTCTGTCCTTGTACCCTTTGAGCTTATAATAAGATTTCAGTAAAAAGAAGTTCTTGTCAAAATTATACAGGGTTAGGTTATTCTTTGTTATAAAATACAACTTTTCTAGGATGGAATGGACCGGGTGATTAGCAGTGAGAAAAGATCTAATCAGGAACTTGTCCGAAACCAGTTGAAATCTAGATCGAATGGGAAGTTCTTTCAATTCTGATTGCATAACTATTATGGGTGTGGAAATGCGATATCCCAATATGACTCGTAGAATTTTGTTATGGAGTTTGTTTAGTTTTTTGAAAAATTTATCATCGCTCGAAATGGATAAGGCATGACAACCATATTCAAATGAGCTTCTTCCCAGTGCTCGAAATAATATTTGAAGTGTCTGTGGGTGAGACCCCCACCATGTGCCACTTAAACATTTTAAGATGTTGAGGACTTGATTACCACGGTTTAATAGTTTTGTAAAATGTAGTTCCCATGATAGAGTACAATGGAAAATAATTCCTAAAAAGGTAGCTGATTCTGAGGGGTATACAGTATTATTGTCTACTGAAATCGAGATATTTTCGGGTAGTTTATCTAAGGAGATTGGAAATAATACCAATTTCGATTTAGAAGGAGAAACTGTTAGACCTCTTGCTTTTAAGAAGTTGAACTGAGATGCATTCACTGATTTCGTATGAAGTAAAATAAAGTAAAATGTCATCCGCGAATTCAAAAATACCACAGCCGGGGTAGACTACGGAGTGCAGTTTACGAGTATAAATTGTATACATAACTGGGCTGAGGATACAGCCCTGAGGGAGTCCTTTCTTAGTTATAAATGGACCCCTATTTTCGCCATTTATTCTGAAAAAGACGTTATGTTTATTTGTGAGATTGTGAATGAATTTGCAGATTTTTATAGGTAGCCGGAGTTCTAAGAGATCGTAAATTAATATATTAGGTTTGACATTGTCGTAGGCCGCTTGAACGTCCAAAAATAGACAAGCCGTAAATTGATTTTTAGATTGTGACAAGAATCATTCGCTAGATAATATCGCCAGGTTATCGGCACAAGAGCGGTTTTTCCTGAAACCATATTGTGAAGAGGGAAAGATATTATTGGTTTCTAACCAGTATGTTAATCTATTGGAAATGAGTTTCTCTGTGATTTTTAGAAAGCAGGAAGCTAGTGCAATTGGTCTGAAGTTATTATTGGAATTTTTGGGAAGGAGGAAGATTAAGAGGTCTCTCCAGGAGTCTGGAAAAAGAGTTTCATTAATTAAATGATTTAAAATATGAAGTAAGTGGAATAGGGAGTATTTGGGTAGATTTGATATTACTTCATAGTTGATTTTGTCTAGGCCAGGAGAGGATTTAATATTAAGGCTTCGTAGAACTACGAGCAATTCATTGAAAGTGAAAGATTGTTTAAAAATATCCAAGTTTTGAATGGGAGTACTATCGTAAGAAGGGGGATTTGGTGTATTTTGAGCGAGGGAGTTATTATCTTCTAATATGAAATGCGGTAGGGTAGGAATATCTAAATTAGAAAAGTCATTTGCTTTGATTACAAAGTTCTCTATATAAGTATTCATGTGCTCTAAGGATTCGAGGTTTGTGGAAGTGGAGGTGTGAGAAGGGGGATTCAAGATTCTGTGGCGAAACCCCTTAATTTTATTCCAAACATTAGAGATTGGGGAGTTGAAAGTCAGCGATTCACAGAAAGATCTGAAGCTATTGCTTTTGATGACCTTAAGTCTTTTAGTTGTGAATGCTTGGTGTTTTTGGAAATCTATAAAATTTGCATAATTTTGAGAGGCCAGATAGTGTTTAAATTTCGCTTGTCTAATGCGGGTTATTTTGTCACACTCTTCGTTCCACCAAGGGGGGGAACTGGGATAAAATTTACGTTTAGACGGTTTCCTGTCAATTTTTGGATCTGCCTTGTGTAGGGCATCGTCAATGTCTTTAATAAAGGTGTAATAAGAATTGATAATGTCGTGAGTAGCATTAAACTGTGGGAGATTGTTCTCTTTATGGAAGGAAGAAAGAGAAGATTAAGCGACGAAGCCGAAAGTCATATCAGAGAGCATGCGAGGCGAGTGCTGCTAACTTCAAACTCCAGCGCGCACAAACACGCGGGCATGATGTTTTATATGTTAAACATGTGTGCGGCGCGTCTATGCTATGTATAACATTTTTTGATATAAACCTCTACAACTGTTTGTTACAGGGAGAAAGTTTTTCTCGTGCCAATTACTTTGATTCTTCAAATTATTTTTCGAAACTATTTGAATACCCATTGTCAGGTTATCCTACTAATAAAAACCCATTAATTAGAATAAATTTCATTAATCTGAATTCAAGAATGCTAATTTGCGACTTTATCCACTTTTAATCGTTTCAAATTCTAAACATTTTTTCCGAATTATTTTATCAGTTCAAAATTATGAGGCGTTTAAAAGATATTTTAAAAATTCCGCTTGACGACAATATTTTCCCATCATATTTTTATCGCGATTTTTATCTGTAAAAACTCTCGACTGATGGAAAAGATTTCCTCATGAAAATTTTCTTCAGACAAACCTCACATCAAGATTTGGCGGTTCCTAATCACCGACGAGTACTCAAATTAAAGAATTAATAATTATTTTCCTTGATTCGAAATAAACATTTGTTTCTGTGATAAAAACTTTGTTTGATCCAAACTATTTTTGTTTCATTCAAACGACTTCTTATCAGCAAACGTTTGCCTTATGTGTTTGGTTTCCTAGACTTACTGAGAGCACAAAAATCGTCCAAGTTTTCAATCTCCATTTTTTAACGGACCTTGAGATTGTGCCACTCTGTATGTCTATTTGGTTACCTTTTTGTTGCCACGCTAACTTTTGAAGGATTTTTAAAACCAAACAAACCTTTGAAAGACTTTATTAGGGCTCCAGAATAATTAATGCCCAGTTCCCAAAGCAAGCTAATCCAACCAAAATTAACAAATTTAGAGCATTTTCAAATTAAAAACAACATTTTTATAAAAGTTTCCAAAACTTTTGTTAGGATAGATCCAGTAATAGATCCAGTAATTTTGCAAAGGAATTAAAAATATTTGGCTGTAAACTGTTTTTCTCTCCATCCTCTCTACACCGACTCACCACAAACGATTTTCAGGGGGACGATTTTTATCAATTTTCTATGCCATGAAATAACCCTAAATGTATTAACTTCGAGCTGAATTGGACATTTTGTTGAGTTTTTGGAACTTATTAATTAAGGGTGGTTTTTTGGAATCCGGCCGAGATATTTGGCGACCACCATCATTAGGGGGAGCACAAAGGATAATTTTTCAGGATGTCAGGTACCCAACATTGTATTTTCTTCTGGCTGTTTTTGTCGATTTTTCGAATTTGCAAAAATCGGGTTTCATTTGGGGGTGGGATTTTGGCATCACGCCGAGATGTTTGGCGGCTGCCATTAGTCGGGGGATGATTTTCGTGAATTTTCTATGCTATAAAATAACCCTAAATGTATAAACTTCGAGCTAAATTGGAAATTTTGTTGAGTTTTTGGAACTTATTAATTAAGGGTGGGTTTTTGGAATCCGGCCGAGATGTTTGGCGACCACCATCATTAGGGGGAGCACAAAGGATAATTTTTCAGGATGTCAGGTGCCCAAGATTTTATTAACTTCTGGCTGTTTTTATCGATTTTCCCAATTCGAAAAATCGTTCATCAATAGGGGTGGGTTTTTGGAGTGTGAGCAAGGTTTTCGAACAACAAAAAGTGTATCTGTTGTCGACTCCCAACGATCAGACTTATTACTTTGTTGAATATATATGAACTTTATCAACTTTGTAGTGAACTTTGCTGTGACATATACGGAAATCATTTTAGGGGTGGTTACTCACCCCCCCCCCCCCCCAAACTAAAAAGTTGGTGATATTTTTGCATGAAATTCATTTTTATATTGCCAAAAACAATTTCAGCAAAAAAAATTTTTTTATCATTGTTCATATGAACGTTCAGAACTTTTTTGTCATGCAATATATCAGAAAATGGCTAATAATGGTTAATTGATTAAAAACCCTGAAAAAACAATACAAATGAATATTTATTTATCTTGAAATACTTAAGCTTTATAAGTATTGAATAAGGGTTTGACCACCCATGAAATCTCTGAAACATTTGTAACCTTTCAAAATTTCTTATATGGTAATGCCTTAGAAACTTCTGAAATCCTATCTTTCGAACACCAAAAAACCACTTCAAATAATTCAAAATACTTTGAGAAACATAAAACACTTTCATTGCACATATTTTGCAACCTCTTGAAATTCTCTAAAATTCTTAAAATTTCCATAAATCACTTGAAATCCTGCGAAAGCCCTCAAAACTATTATAAATAACTTAAAATCTTTTAAAATCCCTTCAAATATTTTTAAAAACTTTGGTAATCATTAAAATCTTTGAAAATACGTTGGGTTCTTCAAAAACCTTTCGAAGCCCCTTGCATTCTTTAGAAACTACTTGAAATATTTGGAAGTTTTTTAATATCCCTTGAAATATTTCAAAACCTATTAAAAACTTTGACAAAAATGCTCAAATCTCTCTGAAGCTTTCGTTGAATCACTTGAAAGCCGTAGAAAATCTGTCAAATCCCTTGAAAACTTTAAAAATTTGCTTGCAATCCTTTTGGAAGTGCTGTGAGATCTCATGAAATATTTTGAAAAAATTCTTAAATTCTTAAAAAATTTTTTGAAGTACTTTGCAATTCCCAAAAATTCTTTCAATCCGTTGAAAATAAAAGTTTTCTGATGTACCCTGAAATTTTTGGAAATCTATTGAAAATGCTTTAAATCTGATAAAATCTCTCAAAAATTTTTGCAGTCCGCTTAAGTCGATTAGGTACAATTTCTAGATATTTAGTGAAAGTCTTTGAAAACTTTTACAATTCTTCACATAGTGTCTATAAATTATTTTAAACCGTTTAAAATCTTTTGAAACCTCTGAAAATTCCATAAAATTTTTTTTTATCTTCTAAAACTGGTCTAAAATCCTTTAAAATTCCTCAAAATCTCTTGAAATCTGTTGAAATGATTTGCGATAATCAGGAATCTCTTGAAATATTTTCAAATATTTCGGAAGCGTTGAAATCTTTTAAAACTTTGAAAAATCAAATGATATCTTGTAAAATTTTTTTAAATTGTGTGATATCTCTAGAAATCTTTGAAATGTTAATGAATTATGTACTAGGGTGGGCCAAAAACAACTTTTAATTTTTTTTTCCTTAGATACCATGAAAATATTGTCAGAAATGATGAAAAAAATGATGGTGAAGCTTGAGCTCTGAATATTAATATTAAGAGGTGGCGATTTGTGACTTTTGATTCCCCATTTAAATAACACAGGAATTTTTAAAAATTTTTTTTGATTTTTAATGCGTTTGAACGAATAATTGTCTAGTGAAAACAAAAACTCATTCTTGTAGAGAATTTGACGATCTAAAAAAAATGTCTGATATGATTTTTTGCTAAGTCGACTCATTCAAAAGTTATGGCAGATTGAAAATTAAAAAAATACTTTTTCATTAAACTTCCATCAGACTTTTGATCTGAAAGAGCTCAAAAGCATTAAACAGCTTGATTTTTTAGCTCAGAGAGATGAAAATAACATAAAAATTGAATTTTTGAGCTCGAAAAGCTCAAAAACATCGCAACCAGCGGCTAAATTGCAAACTTTCAATGACTGAAATTAGCGGGAAGTTGCAGCGATGGCCTTTAGGTCAACCGTTTTCCAAATTTTTTTTTCAAGTCATTATTCAGGTAAAGTTCAGATTTTTTTTTAAATTAAGTTTCATAAAATTGGTTTTTCTTACGATATTTAGTGAAAATGTTATTATTTTACCAAAAACATTCTATTAGTTTTACGAAAAATAAGATATTTCATGTTTTTGAGCCACTATTTTGTGATAGAATACTAAAAATGGTAAAAATGATCTTTTACGATTTAGAGTTGGACTTTAACCTCGAATAACTTTTGAAAGAGTCGACTTAGCAAAAAATCATATTGGACATTTTTCGTAGATCGTTAAATTCTCTACAAGAATAAGTTTTCGTTTTTACTAGACAATTATTCGTTCAAACGCATTAAAAATCAAAAAAATATATTAAAAAACTCCTGCGTTATTTAAATGGGAAATTAAAAATCACAAATCGTCACCTCTTAATATTTTTTTTTCGTAATTTCTGACAATATTTTCATGGTATCTAAAGTGTTCAATGGTTTTGAGCTCTTTGAGATCAAAAGTCCGATGGAAGTTTTATGAAAAAGTATTTTTTTAATTTTCAATCTGCCATAACTTTTGAATGAGTCGACTTAGCAAAAAATCATATCAGACATTTTTTTTAGATCGTCAAATTCTCTACAAGAATGAGTTTTTGTTTTCACTAGACAATTATTCGTTCAAACGCATTAAAAATCGAAAAAATGTAAAAAAAATTCCTGTGTTATTTAAATAGGGAATCAAAAGTCACAAATAGCCACCTCTTAATATTAATATTCAGAGCTCAAGCTTCACCAGCATTTTTTTTTTCGTCATTTCTGACAATATTTTCAAGGTATCTAAGGAAAAAAAACGTAATAACGAATTAACGATGATAAATAATTCTTTTATGAGATGAAATTGAATTTCATGATCTTATCAAGGAATACAGCGAAAGAAAATTATTAGTCTGAAGTAAATATTTGCTGTGGAATTTAACAGTTTCTAGTCAAGTATACCCATGAATACTGAGAACAACTGAGTTTCAGGCGCTTGAAATAAACGAAAGCAATCGTCTATAAAAAAATGGTCGTCTAACTTTCAGAAGAAGACTTTTGGCAGTAAACATAACCGAAAAAGTTTAAGATTTGATAAATTTGAGTGAAGGAACAATATTTATTATTTGTTGAAGTTTATATTCCAAATATATTATATTAAAATCGCATATGGAAATATTAAAAATTGGTTAAATTCCGTAATCATTCCCTGTTCATGAATAAAGAGTCCCTACTGGGAAGAATCAGTTAGGTCGGGGATCATAATGGACTTGCTTGTCCAAAAAGTTGGCACCGTTATTTTGTATTTTCAAAGAAAAAAAAGTTGTGTCAAATCGTGCCTGGAGCAAAAAAAAAAATTATTTTCATATACACTTTTTCCTCAGGTCTTTATTTTTTGGTGAAATATTAGTTGCTTTGGTTATACACTGAAAAAGTCACCCAAGAATATTGACTTGATACTGAGCCTATGGGTTTCTTTTCGAACCTGGTTCAACGCACTGAAAGGATTTTTGGCGAAGATTAATATAAATTGACTTATTGGTCATTTTAATTTTTCTTCAACCCAGTTTTTTTTTACAAATCTCGATAAATATTAATTTTTGGAAAAAAAATTAGTTCACAAACGTTGTAGAACTTGTCGAAACAAATATTTTTTTACATGCATACTTTTTTTCTAAGATTAATATTTATGAAAAAAAATGGTAAAAATGAATTTTCAGATATTTTTTGCTATTAGAAAAGGGGTTCGGCGCGAGTGGGTGGAGAGGGACACCCATTCACGCCGAACCCCTTTTCCAATGGCCAAAAAAACCACGCGTTTTAGTGGTGGTAACTTTTTTGTAACACAAAATCTGAAGATTCATTTTTTTAATTTTTCACGAAAAATATTAATTTTACAAAAAAGTATAAATATGAAAAATATATGTTTCGACGAGATCTCAAAACTTTGTAAACAACCTTTCTTTCAAAATCAATATTTTTCGAGATTTTGGAAAAAATGCTAATTGTTTTAAAAAGTCCAAATTAATAAGAACTTGATTTATATTGATCTCTGCCAAAAATTCTTTCAGCGCTTTCCACTAGGGTCTGGAAGGAACAAGTTAACATTCTTGGGTGACCTTTTCGGAAGTATACCCGTTTCTTTATCCTGAAAATAATTTTTTGAATAAAAAACTTTCCAACCTACGAATTTCAAAATTTTGAAAATTGAGCTGGTTTGTGCTAGGCATGCAAAACAATTATTGCCTTATGTACTTTTTATTTAGGTTCAGGTTTTATCTCGAGAATCTAGTTTTTTTCCTACTAAATTTCATTGAAATCTACCAAATTAATTATATTCTCAAAACTTGAGTCCAATTTTGGAATTTTTAAATTTTAACCCGGAATTCGTGTTCTGTGTCCCGAAAAACCATCTCCTACATACTTTCATGAAAATCTAGTAAATTAATTATATTTTCAAAATATTAGTCAGATTTTTGAATTTTTGAATTTTGACCCGAGATTCGTGCTCTGTCTCCCGAAAAACTATCTCCTATCATATTTCATAGAAATCTACTAAATTCATAAAATTTCCAAATTTGAGTCAAATTTTTTTATTTAGACTCTACATTTGTGTCGCGTGCCCCAAAACTCAATCCTACCAAATTTAATGGAAATCTGCCAAATGAAATATATTTTCAACATATAATTCAAATTTTTGAATTTTTTATTTTTGCCCCTAAATTCGTGTTCTGTGTCCCGAAACAACGTCTCGGACTAGATTTCATAGGAACGTACTAAATTAATAAAATTTTCAAGTCTTGAGTCAACTTTTGGAATTTATGAATCTTGATCCCAAATTTATATTCTATGAATTGAAAAACTCTCTCGTTCATGGAAATGTACGAATGTAATACAATTCCAAAAAATTGTAGTAAAAATTTGGAATTTCTAACTATTGACTTCTCTTCACAAATAAATTTTTCAACATTGATAATACTAAATAATTAATGAAATACTAATAATAATAAAAATGAGTGGTCACAAATAAATTCAAGGCGTTACAAATTTAAGAGTTTTTTTTTTTAATCGAAGAATGTCTGAATGGAATTATTTCAGATTAAAATCTTGAAAATAGAAAATTTTGAAAACGTTAAAAATTCAAAAATGTGTAGATCACTGTTTTGAAAATTTGATCACTAAAAATTCAAAACAATTGAAATTAATTTAGTGGTAATTAAAGCGTTCAAAATGAAATTTTGAATTGTAAACTAAATTAAATGTTTCAAAGTCAAAGCTGTTCAAATTGTATAATTTAAAATTGTTATCATATTGAGAAAAGGCGCTATCTAGTAGTCCCGTTAAAAAATTGAAATTATGCAAAGAATTGGTCTAAAATAAAGACAAATGTAAACATTTTTAATTACTAACCTTAAAATGTTCTTCATTCTTCAGAATAATAAGGAGGTCTTTCGAATCCTTTTCGATGATACCGAATTATCTCGGATTTTTGAAATTCAACTGAATTTATTAAAATTCCCTCCAATGAAATCAAAATTGTTGAAGTTCATCTGATTTTTTTAACTTTAACTTTTTTTAACGTATTTTGACTTCGAAAGTACGTATATTTTCCAAAGTGTTGGTAGGTTAGAAAACAAAACGGAATCTTTGCCCATACAGAAGCATCAATAGAAATAAAAGCGAGCGCGAACTTGTGGTTGTGCCAACGTCAGACGAGTAACTATCAAACCTTAAAATTCAAACACAATGTTTACATTTTTGTCTATGGAGTCTCGAGAAACGTTTCTTGTAAATGTTAGTTCAAATTTTCATTTTTCTTTAATTTTTTGTTTGAAA
>CAKNXH010084545.1:0-23874 GCA_932178445.1 Andricus quercusramuli
AAATTTCAGTCAAGTTTCTGAATTTTAACCTCAAATTGGTGTGTTGTGCTCCAAAAATCCCCCTCCACCGAAATTTAATTGAAATCTACCAAATTCAATAAATTTGCTAAATATTTGCTAAATATTTGTGTTAAATTTTGGAATTTTTTAATGTTAACCTCGAATTAGTGTTCTGTGTTCCGAACAACCATCTCCTACAAAACGTGATAGAAATCTACTACATTATAAAATTTTGAGTCAATTTTTGGAATTTACGAATCTTGACTCTTATCTCGACTTCAAATTTGTACTCTAAGAATCGAAAACACCTCTTGTCATGTGTCCCGAACAAACATCTCCTATTTACCATCATGGAAATATACCAAAATAATATATATTTACAAAATTGAAGTCAAATTTTTCAAGGCTTCATTTTTGACCCTAAATTAGTGTTGTGTTTCCCTAAAATTTTTGCAATTTATGAATATTCATTTTAAAGTATTATAAGACTCGAACATTCCTCTCGTTCATTTGAGGTAAATTTATGATATTGTGAGTGTTGACCTCAAATTTGAGATCTGTGATTCGAAAACCCCCTTCGTTACGACTTTCAGAGAAATCTACCAAAGTAATTAAATTTTCAAAATTTAAATCAAATTTTTTTATTTTTACCCCAAATTCGTGTTCTATGATTCGAAAACTCCCTAGTACTGACCTTAATCAAAATGTACCAAATTAATAAAATTTTTGGAAACTTCAGAATTTGAGTCAAATTTGAGAATTTTTTACTTCTGACCACAAATTTGTGTTCGGTGACTCGAAAACCCTCCTTGTTATTTATGACTTCAATATAAATCTACCATATTATATTAAAATTTTTTAAGTTTGAGTCAACTTTGGGAAATTTTGTGTTTTGACACGAAATTCGTGTTCTGCGACTGGAAAAAGTTTCAAAATTAATTAAATTTCCACTACATCAATTTCAATTCATTTCAGTTTTTAGTGATCCAATTTTCGAAACAGTGATCTAAAAATTTTTAACGTTTTGAAAATTTTCTATTTTCCAAATTTTAATCTGCAATAATTCCATTCAGACATTCTTCGATTTAAAAAAAAAAACTCTTAAATTTTTAACGCCTTGAATTTATTTGTGACCACTCATTTTTATTATCATTAGTATTTCATTAATTATTTAGTATTATCAATGTTGAAAAATTTATTTGTAAAGATCCAACCTGAAAGGTTCCTAGAATTATATTGGTGAAATATACAAATTGGTTGGTGAGCAAATGAGAGACATGAAAAGAAGAGAAGAAAAGAGAAAACGTAGGAAACGATTTTCCGAGACACAAAACACAAATTTGGGGTAAAAACAAAAAAAATTCAAAATTTGACTCAAATTTTGAACATTTCATTCATTTGGTAGATCTCTATGAAAGTCATAACGAGGCGGGGTTTCCAGTCACAGAACACGAATATTGGGCCAAAACTGAAAAATTCAAAACTTTGACTCAAATTTTGGAAATTTAATTAATTTTGTATATTTCCATGAAAGTTGGTATGAGAAACTTTTTCCAGTCACAAAACACGCTTTTCGTGTAAAAACACAACATTTCCAGAAGTTGACCCAAACTTAAAAAATTTCAATAATTTGGCAGATTCGTATTAAAGTCATAAATAACAAGGAGGGTTTTCGAGTCACCGAACACAAATTTGTGGTCAGAAGTAAAAAATTCTCAAATTTGACTCAAATTCTGAAGTTTCCAAAAATTTTATTAATTTGGTACATTTTGATTAAGGTCAGTACTAGGGAGTTTTCGAATCGTAGAACACGAATTTGGGGTCAAAATTAAATAATTTGATTTAAATTTTGAAAATTTAATTACTTTGGTAGATTTCTATTAAAGTCGTAACGAAGGGGGTTTTCGAATCACAGATCTCAAATTTGAGGTCTATGTATCTATGTAACTTAGTAGTAAATGGTTTTTCAGGACACAGAAAACGAACTTGGGGTTAAAATTATAAGATTAAAAAATTGGACTCAAATGTTCAAAACTGTGTTAAATTGGTATATTTCCATGAACGAGAGGAATGTTCGTGTCTTATAATACTTTAAAGTAAATATTCGTAAATTGCAAACATTTTCGGGAAACACAACACTAATTTCAGGTCAAAAATGAAACCTTGAAAAATTTGACTTAAATTTTGAAAATATATATTAGTTTGGTATATTTCCATGATAGTATGTAGGAGATGTTTGTTCGGGACACATGACATGAATTTGAGATCAAGATTTAAAAAATACTAATTTTTACAAAAAATTTTAAAATGTCATGAAATTTGTATATTTCTCTGAATAACAGGGGTTTTCGATTCTTAGAGTACAAATTTGAAGTCGAGATTAGTAAATTACAAAAATTGACTACAAATTTTATAATGTAGTAGATTTCTATAAAGTTTTGTACGAGATGGTTTTTCGGGACACAGAACATGAGTTTGGGGGGCAAAAATAAAAAATTCCAAAATTTCAATCAAATTTTGAAAATACAATTCATTTCGCAGATTTCCATGAAATTTAGTAGGAGGGGGTTCTGGGGCACACAACACAGCACACGAGCTTGGGATCGAAATTCAGAAATTGAAAAATTTGACTATTATTTTGAAAATATGATTAATTTAGTAGATTTCCATGAAAGTAAGTAGAAGATGGTTGTTCGGGACACAGAACACTAATTCGAGGTTAATATTAAAAAATTCCAAAATTTGACACAAATATTTTGCATATAATTAATTTGGTAGATTTCCATGAAATTTAGTATGAGGGGGATTTTTGGAGCACAACACACCAATTTGGGGTCAAAATTCAGAAACTTGATTGAAATTTTTGTTAATTTTTAGATTTCCATGCAAGTTGTAACGAGGGAGATTTTCGATTCTTAGAATATAAATTTTGGGTCAAGATTCATAAATTCCAAAAAATGACTGAAGACTTGAAAATTCAATTAATTTAATACATTTCTATGAAATTTAGTCGAAGGCGTTGTTTCGGGAAACATAACACGAATTTGGGGTCAAACTTCAAAAATTGAAAAATTTGACTAATATTTTGAAAATGTAATCAATTTGATAGATTTCCATGAAATTTAGTAAGATTGAGTTTTGGCGCACGCAACACAAATGTAGTCTAAATAAAAAAATTTTACTCAAATTTTGAAAAGTTTATGAATTGAATAGATTTCTATGACATTTGGTTGAAGATATTTTTTCCGGACATAGAACACGAATTTGGGATTAAATTCGAAAATTGAAAAATGTGTCTAATATTTTGAAAATATAATAAATTTGACAGATTTCAATGAAATTTAGTAGTAAGGTAATTTAGTAGTATTTAGTAATTACACTCGAAACCTGAACCCCAAGATATCTCTGTCCTTTTTTACCGTAGCTACGGTAAAAAATGACAGAGATATCTTCGGAATCAGTGGTGACTTTCTGTCCCATGATTCCCGTGGTAATATGCAACTTCACAATCACTTTGTAGAATTACCACGCCAATCACAGTAAAACGTGTACAATGTCGAATGTAATTGTCAACAAGATTGTCTTTCTATGTCCATGCTGCGCACACGTAACCTGTCATTATTTTTGGAGCGGTTTTATCCTGCTCCCTAACCGCCCTGCGCATGCGTTGAGTCGAATTTGTGATTGGCTGCATAGCGCGCGCTTATTTAAAATGTTCAAAATATGCAAATTAATTGTTTTGAACAAATAATGATTAGGAAAAGCATAAGAATACATTTTTAATTGCAAAACACACTTTTGCAGTCATAAATATGATAATTATTTGATTTCACTGCTGAAAACACATTATAAAAAGAAAATTTCAACGTCGATGAAGTGGAGATCACGTTACCAAGTTCGGTTATGAATAGGGTTGTAAAATTTCATGAAACTTTGGAAACGTTTCAAAGTTTCAAGCAATAGGGCGGGAAAATCCAGAATATGAAAAATACTATAAAGTATTAAATATAAATATTTAATAGTATCCTTTGTTTTTCAAAGCACATCGTTTCAACTGATTTAAATTAATAAATCATGTGTTAATTGTTAATAATATGTAATTTTGTTAATATTCAATTTTAAAAGTTTGAAAATTGATTATTTCAATAAAATAAAAATAAATTTCGGACTTAATACATAATTAGTTTTTAGATAATTTCATTTTTAAAAGCATTTTATCAAAAATGTAGAAACTTCGCTTGGTAATGAATAAAATAACATTCTGCTATTTCATTAATCCATTAGGCTTGTTTTTATAAATTGTTTCCTATCCATAAAATATTTCAATTTTTATCATTGATATATCTCTCAATATTCTAAATAAACATTTAATATGGAAATATACTTTACATGTTACATCATATTACATCAGTTTGTTTTTAAATTTATATAATTATAATTTTTATAAAATTATTGAAAAAATTAAAAAAATTTTTTGAATAATACAAATGTGTCAGAAAGAATGCAGTAGATCTTGAAGGCTTTTATTATTCATTTTCAAAGTATTTTCAAAAGATATTGAGTATTTTTAAAAGTTTGGAAGAAATAAAAAACTATTTCATCAATTTTTGGAAATGTTTATAAGTTTTGAAATGTTTTTAATCTACTCAAAATCTTGTAAATTCTTTAAAATATTTTAAACTCGCTCGAATTCCTCTTATGATTTTGAAAAATCATAAAAAATGTAAATAAAATGCCTTCAAATCTTCGAAAATTTTCCAGAGATTTTAAGAAAATTAGTTTATTCTCTTGAAACCTTTCCAAATTTTCTTTTAAACCTTCTAAAGTTTTTGTTTGAAATCTTCAAAAATCAACATTTTGTGAAATATTTAAAAGTTTAAAATTCTTTTTGAATCTCTTCAAATCTTATAAATATTTCTTTAATTTAATAGATTTTTTATTATTAATAAATCTTACTAAATGGAAGCATTTTGCTTCAAAATATTATACAATGTTTTTTGAAATTTTAGGATATGGCTTGAAATGTTTTGAAATCTTTCAAATTTTTCGAAAGTTGTTTTTTCAAAATAAAAAATCATTTAAAATTTCCCCAAGAATCTTGCGAAAATTTGTTTGTTTAATCATTTCAGAATTTCTGAGCCTTCTAATGTTTTGAAATTATTCCAATTTTTTCTGAATTGCATTGAAATTCTGCAAAATTGAAAAAATTGTCCTAAAACCTTTTAAATTCTTCTTTGAAAATTTTAGAATATTTTTGAAATGTTTTGAAATCCTTTATTCTCTTCCAATTTTTTTTTCAAAATGAAAAATCATGTTAATTGTTCTTATAAACTTAATAAACTTTTTTCATTTTCTTGAAACCTTACACAATTTTTCAGATATCTTTATAAGTTTTAATTTTTTTTGTATCGGTTCAAAACTTCTAAATATCGCTTCAACTTATTCAGATGTTTTAAAAATGATCTAATATGGCAAAATTGGAAAATTTTTCTTCATAATCTTTTACACAACAAAAAAAAAGTCATAAACGGGCTTTGTCATGTGATCTCTGCCTTACTGACGTTGAAAATTTATTTTGATCCTATAGTATTGCCAATGAATTATTGTATTATTTTCTCACTTCTAAGGGACTGTATTTACTTAAGATTGTTTGAAGTGGCTCAGAACTAGAGATGAGAGTATTATTTGAAAAAAATTTTTATAAAAAATATTTCTAAGTACATAAAAATGATTTGTTATAAACAAATTTTGTTTATATTACTCCCATCTTCTGTTTTTTTTGCCATTTCAGATTATTTTAACAAGATTTCAACATTTAAAAAATAGCAAGTTAATAACCACACACACACACACACAATTGCTGACATACAATTGCTGTATGTCAAAAAAAATACTAAACTGGACCTTCACGCAGTGGGATGAAATCGGAAATCGAGGTTCAAAATTACATACACTTAAAACGCAATTTTGCACCGATTTCAGTTTTCTTTTTTGAATAACTCAGAAATAAATTCCTAAAAAAATGGTGAGAGTAGATTTTTTATTTTTTTGTTTATTTAATTTTTATGTTAATGCAAACAACGGAAAAAATGTCGATTTTTAAAATTTTATTTTTTATCTTCTAGATAAAATTTTTCTTATACGTCTCGTCCCTTGAGTTTCATGCACAAGGGTATGGGCAAGATAAAAAGATTGTTAACTTGCATAGTTAATTGTAAGAAACAAATTTGGTTAACAAATAATCAACATTAGAGGTTATTCACCTTTAAAGTATATTTCTGCCCTGCAATCGCTAGCTTTTATCGTTAGAATGATGCGTGGACATGAAAATTTAAGATTACTTGTTATTTGTTTAATTTATAAACAAATTATATGAACAAATGCACATTTTGGGCGATTTTTACCGAAAAGAAATCAGTTTTTCTCCTCACCTTGCTGAAATTACATTGCCAATGATTTTTTCTAAAAAAAAGTTTCTAACCCATCCATATTTCTTCATTTTATAAACAAATTATATAAAACAAATGCACGTTTTAGGATATTTTAGGTGAAAATAAACCGGGTTTTCTTCTCTACTGGCTGAAATGATATTGGAAATAACGTTTTCCGGAAACATTTTTCCCACCCATCAATATAGGTTTATTTTATAAGCAATTTATATAAACAAATGTACATTTTTGGTGTTCATAAGTGAAAAGAAATAATTTTGTCTTCTGACCTTGCAGAAATCACATTGCCAATAATTTTCTCTGGAAAAAAGTTTATAGGCCATCAATAATTGTTTATTTTATAAACAAATTATATGAACAAATTCACATTTCAGGGTATTTTAGGTGGAAATAAACCGTTTTTTCTTCTGTATTTTCTAACATTATTTTGGCAATAACGTTTTCTGGAAACTTTTTTCCCACTCATCAATATTGGTTTATTTTATAAACAATTTATGTGAACAAATATACATTTTTGGTGTTTTTAAGCGAAAAGAAATAAGTTTTTCTTTCGACCTTGCTGAAATTACATTGCCAATGATTTTTTCTAAAAAAAAGTTTTTAAACCCATCAATATTTGTATATTTTATAAGCCAATGCACATTTTAGGCTGTTTCAGGAGAAAATTAACCGTTTTTTCTTCTGACCTAGCTGAAATTATATTGCCAATGCCAATAATGTTTTCTGAAAAACTTGTTGCCACCCAACAATATTTCTTTATTTTATGAACAAATTATATTCAAAAATGCCAGTGATATTGTGTGGTGAAGTTTGATTACAAAATGAAATCTATTAAATTTGTAACAAATGATGTATGTGTATAAAAATTTCAGTAATTTTAAAACAAAGAGAAATCATTCAAATCAAATAGTGCATTTCTTTATATAAATTGTTTATAAAATAAACCAATATTGATAGGTGGGGAGAAGGTGTCCAGAAAACGTTAATGCCAATATAATTTTAGCAAAGACAGGCGAAAATACGGTTTATTTCATCTGAAATACCCTAAAATGTGGATTTGTTTATATAATTTGTTTATAAAATAAACAATTTTTTATGAGTCATATAATTTTTTTCAGAAAAAAATCATTGGCAATGTAATTTCAGCCAGGTCAAAAGAAAAAATTATTTCTTTTCGCTTAGGAACACCAAAAATGTACATTTGTTTACATAAATTGTTTATAAAATAAACCAATATTGATAGGTGGGGAGAAAGTTTCCAGAAAACGTTATTTCCAATATAATTTTAGCAAAGACAGAAGAAAAAACGGTTTCTTTTCACCTAAAATACCGTAAAATATGCATTTGTTCATATAATTTCTTTATAAAATAAACAAATATTGATAAGTGGGAAAAAAGTTTTCAGAAAACGTTATTGCCAATATAATTTGAGCAAAGACAGAAAAAATAAACGGTTTTATTTCATCTAAAATACCCTAAAATGTGCATTTGTTTATATAATTTGTTTATAAAATCAACAAATATTGATGGGTTTTAAATTTTTTTTCAGAAAAAATCATTGGCAATGTAATTTCAGCCAGGTCAGAAGAAAAAATTATTTCTTTTCGCTTAAGAACACCAAAAATGTACATTTGTTTATATAAAGTGTTTATAAAATAAACCAATATAGATAGGTGAGAAGAAAGTTTTCAGGAAACGTTATTGCCAATATAATTTTAGCAAAGACAGAAGAAAAAACGGTTTATTTTCACCTAAAATACCCTAAAATGAGCATTTGTTTATATAATTTGTTTATAAGGTAAACAAATATTGATGGGTTATAAGCTTTTTTTCAGAAAAAATCATTGGCGATGTAATTTCGGCAAGGTCAGAAAAAAAAACTATTTCTTTTCGCTCAAAATCACCCAAAATGTGCATTTGTTCATATGATTTGTTTATAAAATAAACAAATAACAAGTAATCTTGAATTTTCATGTTGACGTATCATTCTAACGATAAAAGCTAGCGATTTCAGGGCAGTAATATACTTCAAAGGCGAATAACCTCTAATGTTGATTATTTGTTAACCAAATTTGTTTATAACAATTAAATTTGCAAGTTAACAATTTTTTTATCTTGTCTATACCCTTGTGCATTAAACTCAATGGACGAAACGGATAAGAAAAATTGTATCTAGAAGATGAGAAATAAAAATAAAAAAATCGACATTTTTGCCGTTGTTTGCATTAACATAAAAATGAAATAAACAAAAAAAAAATCTACTGACACCATTTTTTAAAGAATTTAGTTCTAAGTGATTCAAAAAAAATAAAACTGAAATCGGTGCAAAATTGCGTTCTACATGTCATTTTGAACCTCCATTTCCGATTTCACCCACTGTGCGTCACGCGCACAGTGCGAAAAAATGACTTTTTTTGGTTCAAAATAACGTACAGTCTACAAATTTTGACCAATTTTGACCAAAAAAATTTGAAAAGAGCTGGTAACATTTCTAAGAGGGTTGTCGTATCTTATTATCAAATTAGGCTTTAATTTTTTTTATAAATTGATAAATATGACGAAAAAATACCATTTTTTTATTTGACGTTCCCGGTGCTCGTCAATAACGGGAAAATTGTTGAAATCGCCCAAGTTTCATAGAGTGACATTAGTTAACAATGTTACAATATTATATAATAAACAAAATTCTTATGGAGAAATATTTGTTGGAAGAATGTTTTCTACGATAATCCATAATCTTACGTTTTTTTAGTTCTTTTACAAGAAATTTGGATAAAAACAATATATTGATAAAGAAATTCCTTCTTAAGATTATTATTGTTGATATCATAAACGAATTCAATATACAAATGCATTAATCACGCATTTTTTGATAGAAAAATTTGCTTTTTTCGATATCAATTTTTGTAATTAGGAACTTTAGGATAAGTTTAGCAAAATTCATAATTTGATGATTAATCTCATGATTTTCTAAAAACAAATTAAATAAACAAATGCATTATTGGAGCATCGGAAAAATTCTGAGGAACTTAAACTTGAAGGACTGAGATTGCAAAAAAGTACTTTTTCGTCGACAAATACAAAAATAATGCATATGTTCATTGAATTCGTTTAAAAAATCATAGAATTGATCAACTAAGTTTGAGTGTTAATGGAATCATTAATAAATTTCCAATTAAAAAGAATAAAATGAAAGAAAACAAATTTTCCATTGACAGATCCCCGAATAATACATTTGTTTCTAAAATTTGTTTTAAAAACTCATAAAATTTATCAACTAATAATGAATGTTGCTGAATTTATTATGAAGATCCGACTTAAAAATTCTGACATAAAAAAAAAAGTTTCCGTTGACAGAAGAAATTGATCAAAAAATTATGAATTTTGCTGAAATTATCATAAAGTCCCGAATTAAAAAAGTTGACATCGAAGGAAACGAATTTTTCTGTCGACGAATGTCTGATTGGTGCATTTGTTTATTATATTTGTTCAAAGAAATAACAAGATCAATCGAAAAATTATGAATTTTTCCAAAATTATAATAAAGTTTATAATTAAAAAAATTTACATAGAAAAAACGAATTTTTCTGTCGAAAAATGCCTGATTAATGCAATTGTTTATTAAATTTGCTTATAATATTACCAATAATAATCTTAAATAGAAATTTGTTCATTATTATATTGTTTTTATCTGAATTTTTTGCAATAAAACTCAAAAAATGTAAAATTATCGATAATCGTAGGAAACACTTCTCAACAAATAATTTTGTCATAAAAAATTTGTTTGTTCATTATATGATATTGGAACATCTTTAACTAATGTTAATATATGAAACATAGGCAATTTCAACCATTTTCCGGTTATCGACGAGTACCGGGATCGTCAAATAGAAGGAATTGCCATTTTTTCATCATATTTGTTTATTTATAAAAAAATGTTAAGCCTGATTTCAAAATGAGGCTAGACAACTCTCTTAGAAATCTTATTAGTTTTTTTCTCTCCAGATTTCTGTTGTCCAAATCGGTCAATATTTGTGGGCTGTACGTTATTTTGAACCAAAAAAGTAATTATTTTTCTTTGTGCGCCGCCCCGCCCCCGCTGCCGAGAAGCGAAGAAGGCGGCGCGCCGTCGCGCTATCCGCTGCCGATCGAAATTGCTCAAATCTTTGTCAACGGTCAAAAGTCTGTCGGCGCAACCTCCACTCTAAAGTAATCCTATGGTTACAATTAGTATTAGTATTTTTATTATTAGGGACCGTACTTTAATTGCGTAACATTTGAGGGGGGGCCCCCCCCCCGAGACATTTTGTTACGATTTGTTACGGATGAGAAGAGTGGGTCCTTTACTCATGAACGTAATTTTGGAAATTCGCAAAAACTTTCTCCTGAAGAGTATCTTTTTAGTTATAAATTTTTATTATTTGGTTGACGTCATTTTTCTCTGCAAATTCAACTGTTTTGTTTGAAATTCGTCTTTTTGGATTGAAAATTCAACTCTTTTCGTAGAATATTAACCTTTTGTTCGAAATTCATATTTTGTTTCTGATAAGTCAACTAAAATATTTTTTGGATGAAAAATATTTTTTCTGAAAAAATGACTATTCAATTTAAAAGCTCATCTTTTTTGAGAAGAAATATTGCATCTTTCTCAGAGAAAAATGCAAGTTTTTTGTTCTCAACTCAACTAGTTCCTAGAAAATTTAATTTTTGCTCAAAATTTGTATTTTTCTTTAGGAAAGTCTATTGGAATCCTCTTGGATGAAAATTCAACTCTTTTTTTTTTGAATTCGTCTTTTTTATTGTTAAAAGTTCAGCTGTTTTAGTAGAATTTTCATTTTTTTGGACATACATGCAACTGTTTGGTTGGCACTTCAACAATCTTGTTAAAAATTCGACTATTTAGCAGAAAATTAACTTATAGTTTACAATTCTTATTTTGGTATTGGAAAGTGAACTGAAATCTTCTGATTTCAAAATTCAACTGCTTCAGCAGAAATCACATCTTTCTTGGATAAAACTGCAACTGTTTTGTTGAAAATTCACTTTTTGTTTAAAATTCATACTTTTGTGTTAAAAAATGAACTGAAAGATTTTCTGGATAAAAGTTGAACTTAAAAAAAAATGTGTCCTTTTTTTATGAAAAATTCACTTGCTTTAGTATAAATGTCATTTTTCCTTGAATGAAAATTTAACTATTTGTTAGATAATTCAACTATTTCGTTAAAAATTCTTCATGTTTGGATGAAGAATTAAATTTTGTTCGTAGAAACTTCTTTTCTTCTATGAAATACATATTTTGATCTTGAAAAGTCAACTGAAATCTTTTCTGGATGAAAATTCAACTATTTCTTTTCAAATTGGTTTTCTTTTTAAATAGAGATTCATCTGTTTTAAAACAAATGTTATGTTTTTTTGATAAAAATGCAACTATTGGTTAGAGAGTTCAACAATTTTGTTGAAAAGTCATCCTTTTCGGGTAAAAATTTATCTTTTTGAATTGAAAATTCAATTTTGTTTTGTTTGTATAAACTTATTTCTTGATTAAAAATTCATATTTTGATCGTGGAAAGTCAACTAAAATCTATTTTAACGGAAAATTCTAATATATATTTTTTAATTTTTCTTTTGGACTTATAAATTCATCTGCTTTGGAGGAAATCGTTTTCTTTGTTTTGAAGAGTTATATTTTTAGTTCAAAATTCATTTGTTTGGCTGAAACCTCAAGTATTTTGTTGAAAATTGATATTTTTAAATTGAAAATTCAACTACTTGGGTAAAAGTTAATCAGCGTTGTTAAGAATTTATTTTTTCGATTGCAGGCTGAAATCTTTGGTTAAGAATTAAACTCTTTAGTGGAAAAGGCTTTTTTTGGCTGAAAATTAATTTTGTAACTGAAAATGTTACTATTCCATTTTTTTGAGATTAATCTTTTTCAGTTGAAAATTCTCCTTCTTTGGTCAAAAAAATAATAATTTCCTTGGCTTAAAATTTCATTTTTGTTGGGTAAAAATCAATCAGTTTCGTGTAAAAATAATTTTTTGCTGGAGTCATATTTTTTATTTGTAGATTCAATTTTTTTATAGAAAATTTATCTTAAGGTTCGAAGGTTCGAACATTTAATAAACATTATCTTTCTTTAGTGACAAATTTTTATTTGATGAAAATTCGTCTTTTTGGTTTTATTGAACTTTTTTTCAGAATTTTTATTTCCAGGTTGAAACTTCAACTACTATGTTCAAAATTTAATTATTATGTTGAAAATTCAAGTATTTTGTTAAAAAGCCATCTTTTGTAGTAAAAGAGACATTTTTACATTCTCATCTAGAGAAGGTATTAGGTTTGTGTGAAATTTGTGCCCGCCCCCCCCCCGGTTTTTGTCAAATGTCCACGTTTTGAGACCCCCTGAACCCAAAAAACAGGTTTTTACGAATGTGTCTGTCTGTCTGTATGTATGTCTGTCTGTGAGCACGATAACTTTCGAAAGAATTGATCGATTCAATTTTCCTTTGGTATACACTTTGAGTCTCCTAAACTAAAGGTCGAGTTTGTTAGCCCGCCATTTTGGATAAAAATTCATAAAGTGAGAGCATTTTGAAAATTTTTTGGACCATTTTTTTCAAAATTTGAAAATCATATGTACGGCCGCTTATATTCATCGAAAATTCAAACAATTTATTCTCATGACATTTTTTGATAAAATCAAAATTTTCAGAGTTACGACATTTTCAATATCCAAAAAAAGAAACGAAAATTAACATTTTCAGCCAAACAACGCACTATACGAAAAAAAGTCGGAACAAGAAAAGTGTTTCTTTTCCAACGCCCTACAAGATTATCATAACGGCTTTTTGAATTTTCTCGAAAAATCGAAAATTCACATTTTTATTGCACAAAAAATAATTAAAAATCCAGAAATTCAATTTTACGGCCAAACTATGCAAGATACAACAAATGACGACGGAAAAAAATTTGGGCGTAAAAAAAAAAAAAGAGTTATTGGCTCGTCGTGTAGAGGTTGGCCGGGAATTAGCGGATCGAAACATGGGAACTTCTACCTAATACAACGCTGCTGAGGGCTGGTGAACTTCTCAGCATAAAACCTCAACCAATTTTGAGTCTCTCGGTTTCCATTCCTTGCACCCCCCCCCTCCCCCACCGTAATACAGAAAGGGTGCTAACAAATTCTGGGGATCCAACAAGAAAAAACTATAACGGGGAAAAGTTAGTTAGCTTATGCTAAGAAAAGGACCTATTTATTACAAATACTTGGTTTATACATAGAATGATCCGCATTTACACCTGGCGTAAAGAAAAAAGCCACAGTATAATTGACTTTGTTATTGTGGATGAAAGACTAAGAGAACTGGTCAAAGATACAAGATTCATGAGGGGCTCTGAATGTAATACTGACCATTACCTTCTAGTCTCCAAAATGAGCTTAGGGCGGGGATGGAGAAGAAAGAGAACCAAACAAACGAAACAAACGCGAAAAAAGATTGGAAATTTACAGAAACCAGAAGTGCGGATAGATTTTTAGAATAAGTTAAACAAACGCATAGATAGGGCTATGGGATATCATTTTTAACACTGCAAAAATTAACGTGAATAAAACAAAAATCATAATGTTTGAAGGAAAAGGTGATGAAACAATTTGCAACATTGTCCTAAGTGATGAGAAATTAGAACAAGTTGATAAGCATATATATCTAGGTAGCCTATTCATTAGTGCCGGGAAGATAAATGGAGAGATAATTAGGCGCATAAACGAGGGTCAGAAGGTTATCGGTAGAGCAGGTCCATTCTCAGAAGTAAAAATATATTTAAAAAAACTAAAATGGCGATACATAATTCTATGTTTGTACCGACTGTGCTATACGGTAGCGAGACATGGACCCGTTAAGAAAAGGATAAGGGTGAAGTTAGCGTGATTGGCATGATACCTCTGCGCACAATTTTCGGGAAAAAACTGATGGACAAAGTCCGAAACGAGACAATCCTCCCAGAATGTGATACAGGAGAGACACTAGTTGACATTTTGGAAAGAAATCAGTTAAGATGGTTCGGAAATCTTCAAAGAATGAAAGATGAACGACTAACCAAACAAGTGAATGAAGGTGAAGTAAATGGCAGAATCCCCAGGGGTAGACCACCAAAAGAATGGTGGGAATCTGTGAATGAGACATCAATCCAAAAATTCACAAGAAGCCATAGAAACACGAGAACTTGCTTGAAAATATGCATGGACGTGAAGGAAGGTAGATAAGTATTCCAGGACAGAAAAGTGTGCCGACAAATAGTTTATAAAAAGAAGTTGAGTAGAGTGTATGACGCCTGAAACAAAAGACCTTAGATACTAATAGGCCCAAGTGGGGGACCACAAACATAATAATTTTTTGAGGCTCTTTACTTGGGGTGATCACTAGAGAGATTGATCAGCCACCTGCGTCGGAGCAATGTTGCGAGACGAACGTGTTATTTAAATAAATAACACGCAAATTCTATATCAATCTAAAAAATGTATAGCTCCTTCCCCACATTACTATTTTCCAACCGAGCGAATCACTCCTACCCCGAAAGGGAAATGGCTTCTCATCCAGAGAAGGTATTAGATTGTGTAAAATTTGACCCCCCCCCCCATTTTTTTCAAATGTCCATTCTTCAATAATCATTTAAAAATTTATCATATATATGTTCCAAAAACAACTTAGATACTTTTTTTCGCCCCTTTTCAGATAGTTGGAAGAAATCTTTCTGATTGTATGATTTATTTTTTATTAGACAGATACGGAAATGTACGCTGGAGTGAGGGAATTTCCTTCTCCATTTTAAAGCAAATACAAATTGAATCATTTTTATCTGAAGAACATAGAACATAACATTATGTCATTGCGAACCGCGAAAACCAAATCGCGCGCCGTGATCGCGTTCAAACTTTTGAGTTTACATCAAACGATGAACATGAACGAGCGTGGCGCAAGGCTTACATGATTTTTGAACGAAATATCGAGCACGAAGCGCGAGTGTCTTGGTGAGACTGTATTCCTTAAGGTCGATAGAACCTTAAGTAAATTAGTTCCTCTTTCTATGTAAAACTTACATCATTAAACCAAAAGCAGGTCATAACGATGAAGCTAACTAAGAGAGCATTAGCCCGCGAAGCGTGCAATAGTAAGCACATGAAGTGCGAAAACCGAGATGAACCGAGACGAAGAACAGGTGCGTGCCGTAGGCGCGCTCAAACTAGCGAGCGAAGCGAGAATGTGCTCGATGAGAATGTGCCCGCGAAGCGGGCAGATTTTTTTGTTTAGAATAAGTTAGTGAATCTTAGATTTTCATCTGAAATACTGTTTTATTCCGTTTATAAAAGATTCTATGTTAAAAGTATTTCAAGATTAAAATACTCGTATTTGAATATTAATGATCAAGGAAAATGAAAAATTAGACAAGAAAAAAAAGTGAAGTTTCAAAATGAAATTGTCGGACACCCTGCCTAATTCTACTAGCAATAAGAAGAAAGAAAAAAAAATTTGGAAACTAAAAATTACATACAGAAAGAGGGGGGGGGGGTTAATTTTGTTGCATTCTGTTACAGGGGGGAGAGGGGGGGGGGGGTCTTAGAAGGGGCCTAGAATCCGTTGCGTAATCCTTACCCGCTGTTTCGAGTCGACAGGAGCTTGTGGTACTGGCGGCACCGGAACGTAGTGGTGTCCTGGTGTCAGGTGAGTAAACCTGGAAGTACCACCATGCCCAAACAATCTATAAACTATGCCAGAATCAAGGGCTCATTTAAGGCTCATTTAATACCCAAAAGTCAAATTTTGGGCTCTGCATTTGAAAACAAATGCATGGTACTGCCAGCTTTACGTAAAGCTAGCAGTACCATAGTAGAAATATTTGTTGAATAAACTTTTTTCTTCCAAAGGAATTCAGGGCTCATTGGGGGGTCTTAAATGACCCCCGACGCAATTTTTCAAAAACAACCCCCATCACAGAAAAACTACCCTAAAAAATGAATATGCACTAATTAAAAAAAAGCGAGTACTAAAGAATTGAGGGCTTATTTCAGGCTCTCCAACGACCCCAAAATCAATTCTACAAAACCATCCCTAACATTCGAAAACTACCCCTTACCCAAAAGTACTCACAAAGTGCAAGAAAGTGTATTGCATCAGTTTGAAATATTTTTGATTTGTCCGAAAACATCAAAAAATATTTCAAAAACCATCCCTAAAACTCGAAAACCACCTCGTGAAGGAATTTGACATTAAACTGAGAATGAAATATATCAGCAGTTTTTGCTTTTCTTGGAATGTCCACAAACAGTGTATGCCCTATGCCATAATCAAGGGCTGATTTAAGGATCATTTAATACCCAAAAGTCAAATTTTGGGCTCTGCATTTCAACACAAATGCATGGTACTGCCAGCTTTACGTTAAGCTATCAGTACCATGGTAGAAATATTTTTTGAATCAACTTTTTTCTTTCAAAGGAATCGAGGGCTCATAGGGCTCTTGAATGACCTCCGGCGCAATTTAAAAAAAAAACTTTTTTAGAGAAAAAACTACCCTAAAATATAAATATGCACTAATTAAAAAAGTGAGTACATCAGAATTGACGGCTCATTTCAGGCTTTCCAGCGACCCCAAAATCCATTTTAAAAAACCATCCCTCAACATTCGAAAACTACCCCTTACCCAAAAGTACTCACAAAGCGCAAGAAAAAGTATTGCGTCAGTTTAAAATATTTTTTAGTTGTCCGAAAAAATGAAGAACTTCTTCCAAAAGCAGCCCTGGAATTCAATTTGAAAAATTGTGCCAGGGGTCATTTAGGAGTCCTAAATGAGCACTCAATTCCTGTGAAAGAAAAAAGTTGATTCAAAAAATAATGCTACCGTGGTACTGCTACCTTAACGTAAAGCTGGCAGTACCATGCATTTTTTTGAAAAAATCGAGAGCCCAAAATTTGGCTTTTGGGTAATAAATGAGCCTTAAATGAGCCCTTAATTCTGGCATGGGTTGTAGGTTGTTTGGGCATGATGGTATTTCCAGGTTTACGCACCTCCTGGTGTAATCTGTGGGGCCAAGAAATAAGGTGGCTGTTGCTGCCAGGAATGGGCCTGGGTCTGGGCCTGCGTCTGACTGTTGTGGGCCTGTGCGAGCTTTTGAGCTTGAGCTGGTATTTCTTTTTAGAGCTGACAAGCGTCTAGGCGTAGGGGACCGTTTCTTCTAGCTTTCTAATTGCGACGCGTGCGCAATGAATACGTTCACTTGCTTATTCCCGTCTCCCAGCGTAACAGTGAGGTGAAATCAAACAATGAGGTTCAAAATAACTTGTGAAAGGCAATTATTGACCGATTTTGGATTTTTGTGTTTAGAAAGATTCAGCAATAAATGTTAAAGAGATGTTTGTGGGCTGATTTTTAAATTTCTTTTGCTTAAACTTTTATGTTAATGCAAACAGTAAAAAAAGTTGTTTTTTGTTTATCTTCGTCAACAAATTTCTTCTATAATCAGCATGGCTAGACTTCATTACTTCTATCGGAAAAACAATACTTAGTTATGAGAATTTCTCATCTGATATTTCGTAATAATTTTATAAACAAATTATATGAACAAATGCCCTGTATGGACATTTAAACCAGAAAGAAATCGTTTCTCCTCTTAAATTTCCCCAAATCATATTGCCAGTGATGTGATCACAATAATTATAATTTATCTGCATTATTATACCATCAAGCCATTTCCCTTTTGGGGTAGGCGTGACTTGCTCGGTTGGAAAAGCTAGTGAATAGGTATATAGGTATAAAGTAGGTCGGCATATAAGTATAAGGTATATAGAAGTTAGTTATAGATGTTTTAGATTGATCTGGAATTCTCGTGTTATTTATTTAAATGACACGTTCATTCCGCAACACTGCTCCGACCCAGGTTGCTGATCAATCTCTCTAGCGATCACCCCAAATGAGGAGCCTCACAAAATTATTATGTATGGTTCCCCACTTGGGCCCATTAGAATCCAAGGTCTTTGTTTCAGGCATCATTCACTCTATTGTCACTCTGTTTAAAAACAATTTGTCGCCACACTTCTTTCCTGGCATACTACTCTAGCTTCATTCACGTCCATGCATTTTTTCATGCAGGCTCTTGTATTTCTATGGCTTCTTATGTCTCTTCGTATTAGTGTCTCATTCACAGATTCTAACCATTCTTTCGGCGGTCTACCTCTGGGCATTTTGCCATTTACTTTACCTTTATACACTTGCTTGGTCAGTCGTTCATCTTTCATTCTTTCAAGATATCCGAACCACCTTAGCTGAGTTCTTTCCCATATGTCAACTAGTGTCTCCCCTGTACCACATTCTTTGAGGATTGTCTCGTTTCGGACTTTGCCCATCAGTGTTTTCCCGCATATTATGCGCAGAGGTTTCATGCCGATCGCGTTGATTTTACTCCTGTCCTTTTCTTGACAGGTCCATGTCTCGCTACCGTATAGTACAGTCGGCACGAAAATAGAGTTATTTATGGCCATTTTAGCTTTTTTTGATATGTTTTTATTTTTGAGGATGGACCCTGCTCTACCGATAACCTGCTTACCCTTATTTATGCCCATCTATTTTTCCGTCGTTAGTGAATAGACTACCTAGATATACGTATTTCTCAACTTGTTCTAATCTCTCATCATTTAGGACAATGTTGCATATTGTTTTCTCACTTTTACCCTCAAACACCATGATTTTCGTTTTATTCACGTTAATTTTGAGGCCCATGTTCTTCATGCTTGTATTAAGTTTATTCAACATTCTTTGCAAGTCCTCGAATGATTCTGCCATAACAATTTTGTCATCTGCGAAAGCTAATTCACGTACCTTGACGGTTTCGAGATGTACACCTTCTTCGTCGAAGAGAGCAGTTCTTAGACACTTATCTATGAATATGATAAATAGCCACGAGGACATAACGCATCCTTGTTTCACGCCTTGCATAATATCGAACCATTCACTCTGTTTCCCATTTACCCTTACACTCGCTTTACTACCTGTATATATTGTTTGTATTGCTTGTAGGAGCCCTCCATTTACCCCATACTCTGTGAGGACTTCCCAAAGTTTAATTCTATTTACCTTGTCAAATGCTTTTTCTAGGTCAATAAATGCACAGAAAACATTCTTTCCTACTCTCACGCTTTTTTCTGTGATCTGTCTTAGGCTAAGTATCTGATCTGTACATGATCTTCCTGGCATAAATCCACTTTGGACTTCCCATATCTTCTCTTCTATAATTTCCATTACCCTACGGATAAGTATTTTTGAGTATATTTTACTCACTGTACTTAGTAGGCTGATACCTCTGTAATTACTGCAGTTGCTTTTATCTCCCTTTCTTTTATATAGTGGTACGATAATCGCCTTTCTCCAATCGTCTGGGACTTCTCCTGTCTCCAAACATAAATTTAGCATTTCAGCGCTAATACTGTCTGTACCAGCAGCCTTACCGTTTTTCAAGTTCTCAATTATATCTCTGACCCCAGTGACACAGACATTTTCAATTGGGTTTTCTAATGCATTATGTTCTATGTCGTAGTTTTGTTGCCCTATATCTTCACCTCCTAATAGTTCTTTAAAGAGTCTTTTAAAGCGTCTACTATCCCGTCTATATCATATAGCATTTCACCTTTGCTGTTTCTCATGCTGACAAACTCTGTAATTTTACTTTCCTTCAACTGTTTATATAATAGTTTCACAATTCTTTCAAAGCAGTTCTTTATTTTGTTCTCTTCTTCTGTTCTGGTGTTCTCTTTACTCTCTTTGACTAGTCATTTCATTTTCCTCTTTTTGTGTTTGTAATCATTTTTGCGTCTAGTTCTCTCCTCATCGCTAAGACCTGTCATGTTCAGCATTTTATTGTGCGCTTCTTTCTTTTCTTTTTGGGCTGCCTCAATTTCATCGTTCCACCACGCATCGCCAGACTTTCTTCCTACCATCGCCGTACCACACACTTCAATCACAGTTTTAACAATGGTATCCCGTAATAAAGCCCACGCGCACTCTATATCTTTATTACTTTCTAGCGGCTCCCAAATTGCCTTGTCTATCCGTTCGTTCATCTTATTCTGAAAATCTATTCGCACTTCCGGCTTCTGTAAATTTTTGATCTTCATTCGCGTTTGTTTCGTTTGTTTCGTTCTCATTGTTCTCCATCCCCGCCCTAAGTTCATCTTGGAGACTAAAAGGTGATGATCAGTGTTGCATTCGGCCCCCCTCATCACTCTTGTATCTGTAACTAGTTCTCTTAGTCTTCATCTGCAATCACGAAGTCAATTATACTGCGGTTATTTCCTTTACACCATGTGTAAGTGTGGATCATTTTATGTCGAAACCAAGTATTTGTAATGAAAAGGCCCTTCTCTAAGTGTAAGGTAACTAATTTTCCCCCGTTATAATTTTTTCTTGTTGTGTCCCCAAAATTCCCTAGCACCCCTCCTGTATCTGTATCCTCACGTTGGACGCCGACCCACCCGTTCATATCTCCTAAGAAAATCATTCTGTCCCAGAAGGCGTGCTTAACTTCTCTCGAATCGCTATCAACTGGTGCGTAGCATGCTATGATAAATAATCTTCTGATTCCTACCTTCATTCTAGCCCATACCAATCTGGGTGATACAAAATTATTCTCTATGAGATGTTGTCTTGCTTTTTCATTCATAATTAAAGCGACCCCTTGACTACGGTGCGATTCACTATCTACTCCTGACCATATTTCAAAACCGCCTTTCAACACCCCATTTTCTATGTTTCTACTTTCGCAACCCCTTTTCTTCGTCTCAGGTAAGCAAAGAATATCTAGTTTCTTTATGTGCATAGTTTCTCGTAGTTCTCTTATTTTAAGATCATTCACTCCTCTAGCATTCCAAACACCCAGTCTCCATTCATCGCCCGAAACTCGACCTTTGCGTTTCCCGTGTGCATGCTTTTCGTCAATCCAAGTTTCAGTCCATTCCGAGGCTACTTTATTGTTTGTATTATTCATGTTTATATTGTACTCCCAACTATCATCTGTATGCGCGAGATTTGTTTTGTGAGTCGAAATCATGTCCGAATTAAGCAATGATTTGTCGTATGATGGAGTCAAGCTGTAACGTCAGTCTTACCGAAACTTCTGTTACTGGGGTGGGGGAGGGGGGTAAGGACATGAGAAAGGAAACCGAGAGTCTCAATAGGTTAATGTTTTATGCTGAGAAGGTCACCAGCCTTCAGCAGCGTCGTATTAGATAGGAGCTCCTATGTTCCCATCTGCCGATTGCCGGCCTACCTCTAAAACAGGAGCCAGTAACTCTTTTTTTTTTTTTTTAAACAATGCGCGGTTATGAATCTTGTATGAAATCGTTAGTATATAGAGATAAAGATTAAGAAAAAGAGGCGTGATAATATTCATCTTTGAACATTTTTGAAAAAGCTCCTCTTTAGGAAAGCCGAAAATTTCATGGCATCCTATATTTCTTGAAAATCTGAGATTCAGTTCCAATTTAAATGTTTGAACTTTCAATTAAAAAGAACAGATAAAGTGTTTTAAAGTAGTTTAATTTATGACAGAGTTCGTATACCCCCCCCCCCCCCCGCGAAGACAAAAAATAGTTCAATTTCAAAAATTCATAATCTTGGAATTCATTCATTCCTGACAATAATAGTTATCAAATTAAGAAGTATCTTAAAAATTATCATATAAATTTTGTTCAGAATTTTGTTCTTGTGTCAGGTAAAACTGAATAGAATTAAAATTGTTTCGCAGTTAAAATATCAAATGTAGACCATTTTTTATCTTTCTTTTTAATTAAACTATAAGAAAATCTGTTCATAATATCTAAAATATATTTTTTTATGAAAATTAACTCAAAATTTCATTGAAAAATACATTTGCACACTGTGCATTACATTAAAGGCAATGTCATTAGCCTCTTGGGCGTCAGGCGCAGAAAGTTGCAAGTTTTTATCCTTTTCGACGCTCGTCTTTTTTGTTTTGTACAGCGTTCGCTGCAATTTTTTTGTATTGCAAGGAAGCAAAAGGCTAGCAGGATTGAGATTTGTTCCTTCGAAGCTTCTACTATCCGTTTCAAAAATCCTGGCTCCTCTACAAATCATTGAATTACTCCATAAAAAAATCGCCTAAAAAAAAGAGGAAAAACATCTTGTCAATCTTCATTTTATTACGAATAAGTACAATATCATTTCGTCACGATGCGTCCATAACTTTTCATGCATATTTACAGTGAAGGTTAAAAAAACGTCGTTAAAAGCACCTTTTGTAACTTGATCAACTTTCGACCGCTGTATTGCATCGAAAACTGCATGAATTCTTTAGCAGAAAATCGAGTAGCTACCTTGAAGTTTTATTTATGAGAACATTTTCCAAAAATTCGAAAATATTTATAACTTTGGTGTCAGCAGTAAATCAAAGCGGAGCATGCTAACTCAGCTTCTAATCAAGCTGGAAGGCTCTACTGAGGCTTGAAATTTTCAAAAAAACTCAAAAAATTCCATGGTTGTTTTTTAAAAACAGTTAATTACATCAATAACACGCTATCGAACATTATGGTTTTCCAGTTTTTTTGGGACTGGAGGCACAAAAGAAGCCGGTGATACTCAGGGTATCCGTGTCCTGCTTGATCTTTCGCCTCATAAAGTGACCTTTGTTTTCTTAAATCTTCGTACATCTGGTAGAATGTGCCGCGTGGCTCAACCGATTCTGACAATAGTGGACGGCAACTCCTTCAACGTATCGATTACAATTGAGGTCGACTGCCGTAAAAAAAACAACATAAAAAATGATATGCAATAGCGTGTTGTTGATGTAATTAACAAATTTTAAAAACACACAATTGAATTTGTTGATTTTTTTGAAAAATTGTAGGCTTCAGTAGAGCCTTCCACCTTGATTAGAAGCTGAGTTAGTACCCTTCGCTTTTATTTACTGCCGACACCAAAGTTATACATTTTTTCGAAAACGTACTCATGAATAAAACTTCAAGGTAACTACTCGATTTGTTGGAAAAGAATTCATGCAGTCTTCGACGAAATACAACGGTCGAAAGTTGACCAAGTTACAAAAGCTGTTTTTAACCACGTTTTTTTCACCTTCACTGCAAATTTGCATGACAAGTTATCGACGCGTCACGATGAGGTGATATTGTAGTTATCCGTAATAAAATGAGGATTGACAAGATGTTTTTCCTGTTTTTGAGCGATTTTTTGTTATTGAGTTATTCAATGATTCGTAGAGGGGCCAGGATTTTTGAAACAGATAGTACGAGCTTCTAATTTTGGTTGCACTGGAGCCATGAACTTCTTAAGCACTTCTAGCTGTTCGAAGCTTGAAATCATATCTAAGATTTTTCCCAGTTCGAACTTTGCCTTCTCTTCCGCATCGTCT
>CAKNXH010084547.1:0-23874 GCA_932178445.1 Andricus quercusramuli
AAATTTCAGTCAAGTTTCTGAATTTTAACCTCAAATTGGTGTGTTGTGCTCCAAAAATCCCCCTCCACCGAAATTTAATTGAAATCTACCAAATTCAATAAATTTGCTAAATATTTGCTAAATATTTGTGTTAAATTTTGGAATTTTTTAATGTTAACCTCGAATTAGTGTTCTGTGTTCCGAACAACCATCTCCTACAAAACGTGATAGAAATCTACTACATTATAAAATTTTGAGTCAATTTTTGGAATTTACGAATCTTGACTCTTATCTCGACTTCAAATTTGTACTCTAAGAATCGAAAACACCTCTTGTCATGTGTCCCGAACAAACATCTCCTATTTACCATCATGGAAATATACCGAAATAATATATATTTACAAAATTGAAGTCAAATTTTTCAAGGCTTCATTTTTGACCCTAAATTAGTGTTGTGTTTCCCTAAAATTTTTGCAATTTATGAATATTCATTTTAAAGTATTATAAGACTCGAACATTCCTCTCGTTCATTTGAGGTAAATTTATGATATTGTGAGTGTTGACCTCAAATTTGAGATCTGTGATTCGAAAACCCCCTTCGTTACGACTTTCAGAGAAATCTACCAAAGTAATTAAATTTTCACAATTTAAATCAAATTTTTTTATTTTTACCCCAAATTCGTGTTCTATGATTCGAAAACTCCCTAGTACTGACCTTAATCAAAATGTACCAAATTAATAAAATTTTTGGAAACTTCAGAATTTGAGTCAAATTTGAGAATTTTTTACTTCTGACCACAAATTTGTGTTCGGTGACTCGAAAACCCTCCTTGTTATTTATGACTTCAATATAAATCTACCATATTATATTAAAATTTTTTAAGTTTGAGTCAACTTTGGGAAATTTTGTGTTTTGACACGAAATTCGTGTTCTGCGACTGGAAAAAGTTTCAAAATTAATTAAATTTCCACTACATCAATTTCAATTCATTTCAGTTTTTAGTGATCCAATTTTCGAAACAGTGATCTAAAAATTTTTAACGTTTTGAAAATTTTCTATTTTCCAAATTTTAATCTGCAATAATTCCATTCAGACATTCTTCGATTTAAAAAAAAAAACTCTTAAATTTTTAACGCCTTGAATTTATTTGTGACCACTCATTTTTATTATCATTAGTATTTCATTAATTATTTAGTATTATCAATGTTGAAAAATTTATTTGTAAAGATCCAACCTGAAAGGTTCCTAGAATTATATTGGTGAAATATACAAATTGGTTGGTGAGCAAATGAGAGACATGAAAAGAAGAGAAGAAAAGAGAAAACGTAGGAAACGATTTTCCGAGACACAAAACACAAATTTGGGGTAAAAACAAAAAAAATTCAAAATTTGACTCAAATTTTGAACATTTCATTCATTTGGTAGATCTCTATGAAAGTCATAACGAGGCGGGGTTTCCAGTCACAGAACACGAATATTGGGCCAAAACTGAAAAATTCAAAACTTTGACTCAAATTTTGGAAATTTAATTAATTTTGTATATTTCCATGAAAGTTGGTATGAGAAACTTTTTCCAGTCACAAAACACGCTTTTCGTGTAAAAACACAACATTTCCAGAAGTTGACCCAAACTTAAAAAATTTCAATAATTTGGCAGATTCGTATTAAAGTCATAAATAACAAGGAGGGTTTTCGAGTCACCGAACACAAATTTGTGGTCAGAAGTAAAAAATTCTCAAATTTGACTCAAATTCTGAAGTTTCCAAAAATTTTATTAATTTGGTACATTTTGATTAAGGTCAGTACTAGGGAGTTTTCGAATCGTAGAACACGAATTTGGGGTCAAAATTAAATAATTTGATTTAAATTTTGAAAATTTAATTACTTTGGTAGATTTCTATTAAAGTCGTAACGAAGGGGGTTTTCGAATCACATATCTCAAATTTGAGGTCTATGTATCTATGTAACTTAGTAGTAAATGGTTTTTCAGGACACAGAAAACGAACTTGGGGTTAAAATTATAAGATTAAAAAATTGGACTCAAATGTTCAAAACTGTGTTAAATTGGTATATTTCCATGAACGAGAGGAATGTTCGTGTCTTATAATACTTTAAAGTAAATATTCGTAAATTGCAAACATTTTCGGGAAACACAACACTAATTTCAGGTCAAAAATGAAACCTTGAAAAATTTGACTTAAATTTTGAAAATATATATTAGTTTGGTATATTTCCATGATAGTATGTAGGAGATGTTTGTTCGGGACACATGACATGAATTTGAGATCAAGATTTAAAAAATACTAATTTTTACAAAAAATTTTAAAATGTCATGAAATTTGTATATTTCTCTGGATAACAGGGGTTTTCGATTCTTAGAGTACAAATTTGAAGTCGAGATTAGTAAATTACAAAAATTGACTACAAATTTTATAATGTAGTAGATTTCTATAAAGTTTTGTACGAGATGGTTTTTCGGGACACAGAACATGAGTTTGGGGGGCAAAAATAAAAAATTCCAAAATTTCAATCAAATTTTGAAAATACAATTCATTTCGCAGATTTCCATGAAATTTAGTAGGAGGGGGTTCTGGGGCACACAACACAGCACACGAGCTTGGGATCGAAATTCAGAAATTGAAAAATTTGACTATTATTTTGAAAATATGATTAATTTAGTAGATTTCCATGAAAGTAAGTAGAAGATGGTTGTTCGGGACACAGAACACTAATTCGAGGTTAATATTAAAAAATTCCAAAATTTGACACAAATATTTTGCATATAATTAATTTGGTAGATTTCCATGAAATTTAGTATGAGGGGGATTTTTGGAGCACAACACACCAATTTGGGGTCAAAATTCAGAAACTTGATTGAAATTTTTGTTAATTTTTAGATTTCCATGCAAGTTGTAACGAGGGAGATTTTTGATTCTTAGAATATAAATTTTGGGTCAAGATTCATAAATTCCAAAAAATGACTGAAGACTTGAAAATTCAATTAATTTAATACATTTCTATGAAATTTAGTCGAAGGCGTTGTTTCGGGAAACATAACACGAATTTGGGGTCAAACTTCAAAAATTGAAAAATTTGACTAATATTTTGAAAATGTAATCAATTTGATAGATTTCCATGAAATTTAGTAAGATTGAGTTTTGGCGCACGCAACACAAATGTAGTCTAAATAAAAAAATTTTACTCAAATTTTGAAAAGTTTATGAATTGAATAGATTTCTATGACATTTGGTTGAAGATATTTTTTCCGGACATAGAACACGAATTTGGGATTAAATTCGAAAATTGAAAAATGTGTCTAATATTTTGAAAATATAATAAATTTGACAGATTTCAATGAAATTTAGTAGTAAGGTAATTTAGTAGTATTTAGTAATTACACTCGAAACCTGAACCCCAAGATATCTCTGTCCTTTTTTACCGTAGCTACGGTAAAAAATGACAGAGATATCTTCGGAATCAGTGGTGACTTTCTGTCCCATGATTCCCGTGGTAATATGCAACTTCACAATCACTTTGTAGAATTACCACGCCAATCACAGTAAAACGTGTACAATGTCGAATGTAATTGTCAACAAGATTGTCTTTCTATGTCCATGCTGCGCACACGTAACCTGTCATTATTTTTGGAGCGGTTTTATCCTGCTCCCTAACCGCCCTGCGCATGCGTTGAGTCGAATTTGTGATTGGCTGCATAGCGCGCGCTTATTTAAAATGTTCAAAATATGCAAATTAATTGTTTTGAACAAATAATGATTAGGAAAAGCATAAGAATACATTTTTAATTGCAAAACACACTTTTGCAGTCATAAATATGATAATTATTTGATTTCACTGCTGAAAACACATTATAAAAAGAAAATTTCAACGTCGATGAAGTGGAGATCACGTTACCAAGTTCGGTTATGAATAGGGTTGTAAAATTTCATGAAACTTTGGAAACGTTTCAAAGTTTCAAGCAATAGGGCGGGAAAATCCAGAATATGAAAAATACTATAAAGTATTAAATATAAATATTTAATAGTATCCTTTGTTTTTCAAAGCACATCGTTTCAACTGATTTAAATTAATAAATCATGTGTTAATTGTTAATAATATGTAATTTTGTTAATATTCAATTTTAAAAGTTTGAAAATTGATTATTTCAATAAAATAAAAATAAATTTCGGACTTAATACATAATTAGTTTTTAGATAATTTCATTTTTAAAAGCATTTTATCAAAAATGTAGAAACTTCGCTTGGTAATGAATAAAATAACATTCTGCTATTTCATTAATCCATTAGGCTTGTTTTTATAAATTGTTTCCTATCCATAAAATATTTCAATTTTTATCATTGATATATCTCTCAATATTCTAAATAAACATTTAATATGGAAATATACTTTACATGTTACATCATATTACATCAGTTTGTTTTTAAATTTATATAATTATAATTTTTATAAAATTATTGAAAAAATTAAAAAAATTTTTTGAATAATACAAATGTGTCAGAAAGAATGCAGTAGATCTTGAAGGCTTTTATTATTCATTTTCAAAGTATTTTCAAAAGATATTGAGTATTTTTAAAAGTTTGGAAGAAATAAAAAACTATTTCATCAATTTTTGGAAATGTTTATAAGTTTTGAAATGTTTTTAATCTACTCAAAATCTTGTAAATTCTTTAAAATATTTTAAACTCGCTCGAATTCCTCTTATGATTTTGAAAAATCATAAAAAATGTAAATAAAATGCCTTCAAATCTTCGAAAATTTTCCAGAGATTTTAAGAAAATTAGTTTATTCTCTTGAAACCTTTCCAAATTTTCTTTTAAACCTTCTAAAGTTTTTGTTTGAAATCTTCAAAAATCAACATTTTGTGAAATATTTAAAAGTTTAAAATTCTTTTTGAATCTCTTCAAATCTTATAAATATTTCTTTAATTTAATAGATTTTTTATTATTAATAAATCTTACTAAATGGAAGCATTTTGCTTCAAAATATTATACAATGTTTTTTGAAATTTTAGGATATGGCTTGAAATGTTTTGAAATCTTTCAAATTTTTCGAAAGTTGTTTTTTCAAAATAAAAAATCATTTAAAATTTCCCCAAGAATCTTGCGAAAATTTGTTTGTTTAATCATTTCAGAATTTCTGAGCCTTCTAATGTTTTGAAATTATTCCAATTTTTTCTGAATTGCATTGAAATTCTGCAAAATTGAAAAAATTGTCCTAAAACCTTTTAAATTCTTCTTTGAAAATTTTAGAATATTTTTGAAATGTTTTGAAATCCTTTATTCTCTTCCAATTTTTTTTTCAAAATGAAAAATCATGTTAATTGTTCTTATAAACTTAATAAACTTTTTTCATTTTCTTGAAACCTTACACAATTTTTCAGATATCTTTATAAGTTTTAATTTTTTTTGTATCGGTTCAAAACTTCTAAATATCGCTTCAACTTATTCAGATGTTTTAAAAATGATCTAATATGGCAAAATTGGAAAATTTTTCTTCATAATCTTTTACACAACAAAAAAAAAGTCATAAACGGGCTTTGTCATGTGATCTCTGCCTTACTGACGTTGAAAATTTATTTTGATCCTATAGTATTGCCAATGAATTATTGTATTATTTTCTCACTTCTAAGGGACTGTATTTACTTAAGATTGTTTGAAGTGGCTCAGAACTAGAGATGAGAGTATTATTTGAAAAAAATTTTTATAAAAAATATTTCTAAGTACATAAAAATGATTTGTTATAAACAAATTTTGTTTATATTACTCCCATCTTCTGTTTTTTTTGCCATTTCAGATTATTTTAACAAGATTTCAACATTTAAAAAATAGCAAGTTAATAACCACACACACACACACACAATTGCTGACATACAATTGCTGTATGTCAAAAAAAATACTAAACTGGACCTTCACGCAGTGGGATGAAATCGGAAATCGAGGTTCAAAATTACATACACTTAAAACGCAATTTTGCACCGATTTCAGTTTTCTTTTTTGAATAACTCAGAAATAAATTCCTAAAAAAATGGTGAGAGTAGATTTTTTATTTTTTTGTTTATTTAATTTTTATGTTAATGCAAACAACGGAAAAAATGTCGATTTTTAAAATTTTATTTTTTATCTTCTAGATAAAATTTTTCTTATACGTCTCGTCCCTTGAGTTTCATGCACAAGGGTATGGGCAAGATAAAAAGATTGTTAACTTGCATAGTTAATTGTAAGAAACAAATTTGGTTAACAAATAATCAACATTAGAGGTTATTCACCTTTAAAGTATATTTCTGCCCTGCAATCGCTAGCTTTTATCGTTAGAATGATGCGTGGACATGAAAATTTAAGATTACTTGTTATTTGTTTAATTTATAAACAAATTATATGAACAAATGCACATTTTGGGCGATTTTTACCGAAAAGAAATCAGTTTTTCTCCTCACCTTGCTGAAATTACATTGCCAATGATTTTTTCTAAAAAAAAGTTTCTAACCCATCCATATTTCTTCATTTTATAAACAAATTATATAAAACAAATGCACGTTTTAGGATATTTTAGGTGAAAATAAACCGGGTTTTCTTCTCTACTGGCTGAAATGATATTGGAAATAACGTTTTCCGGAAACATTTTTCCCACCCATCAATATAGGTTTATTTTATAAGCAATTTATATAAAAAAATGTACATTTTTGGTGTTCATAAGTGAAAAGAAATAATTTTGTCTTCTGACCTTGCAGAAATCACATTGCCAATAATTTTCTCTGGAAAAAAGTTTATAGGCCATCAATAATTGTTTATTTTATAAACAAATTATATGAACAAATTCACATTTCAGGGTATTTTAGGTGGAAATAAACCGTTTTTTCTTCTGTATTTTCTAACATTATTTTGGCAATAACGTTTTCTGGAAACTTTTTTCCCACTCATCAATATTGGTTTATTTTATAAACAATTTATGTGAACAAATATACATTTTTGGTGTTTTTAAGCGAAAAGAAATAAGTTTTTCTTTCGACCTTGCTGAAATTACATTGCCAATGATTTTTTCTAAAAAAAAGTTTTTAAACCCATCAATATTTGTATATTTTATAAGCCAATGCACATTTTAGGCTGTTTCAGGAGAAAATTAACCGTTTTTTCTTCTGACCTAGCTGAAATTATATTGCCAATGCCAATAATGTTTTCTGAAAAACTTGTTGCCACCCAACAATATTTCTTTATTTTATGAACAAATTATATTCAAAAATGCCAGTGATATTGTGTGGTGAAGTTTGATTACAAAATGAAATCTATTAAATTTGTAACAAATGATGTATGTGTATAAAAATTTCAGTAATTTTAAAACAAAGAGAAATCATTCAAATCAAATAGTGCATTTCTTTATATAAATTGTTTATAAAATAAACCAATATTGATAGGTGGGGAGAAGGTGTCCAGAAAACGTTAATGCCAATATAATTTTAGCAAAGACAGGCGAAAATACGGTTTATTTCATCTGAAATACCCTAAAATGTGGATTTGTTTATATAATTTGTTTATAAAATAAACAATTTTTTATGAGTCATATAATTTTTTTCAGAAAAAAATCATTGGCAATGTAATTTCAGCCAGGTCAAAAGAAAAAATTATTTCTTTTCGCTTAGGAACACCAAAAATGTACATTTGTTTACATAAATTGTTTATAAAATAAACCAATATTGATAGGTGGGGAGAAAGTTTCCAGAAAACGTTATTTCCAATATAATTTTAGCAAAGACAGAAGAAAAAACGGTTTCTTTTCACCTAAAATACCGTAAAATATGCATTTGTTCATATAATTTCTTTATAAAATAAACAAATATTGATAAGTGGGAAAAAAGTTTTCAGAAAACGTTATTGCCAATATAATTTGAGCAAAGACAGAAAAAATAAACGGTTTTATTTCATCTAAAATACCCTAAAATGTGCATTTGTTTATATAATTTGTTTATAAAATCAACAAATATTGATGGGTTTCAAATTTTTTTTCAGAAAAAATCATTGGCAATGTAATTTCAGCCAGGTCAGAAGAAAAAATTATTTCTTTTCGCTTAAGAACACCAAAAATGTACATTTGTTTATATAAAGTGTTTATAAAATAAACCAATATAGATAGGTGAGAAGAAAGTTTTCAGGAAACGTTATTGCCAATATAATTTTAGCAAAGACAGAAGAAAAAACGGTTTATTTTCACCTAAAATACCCTAAAATGAGCATTTGTTTATATAATTTGTTTATAAGGTAAACAAATATTGATGGGTTATAAGCTTTTTTTCAGAAAAAATCATTGGCGATGTAATTTCGGCAAGGTCAGAAAAAAAAACTATTTCTTTTCGCTCAAAATCACCCAAAATGTGCATTTGTTCATATGATTTGTTTATAAAATAAACAAATAACAAGTAATCTTGAATTTTCATGTTGACGTATCATTCTAACGATAAAAGCTAGCGATTTCAGGGCAGTAATATACTTCAAAGGCGAATAACCTCTAATGTTGATTATTTGTTAACCAAATTTGTTTATAACAATTAAATTTGCAAGTTAACAATTTTTTTATCTTGTCTATACCCTTGTGCATTAAACTCAATGGACGAAACGGATAAGAAAAATTGTATCTAGAAGATGAGAAATAAAAATAAAAAAATCGACATTTTTGCCGTTGTTTGCATTAACATAAAAATGAAATAAACAAAAAAAAAATCTACTGACACCATTTTTTAAAGAATTTAGTTCTAAGTGATTCAAAAAAAATAAAACTGAAATCGGTGCAAAATTGCGTTCTACATGTCATTTTGAACCTCCATTTCCGATTTCACCCACTGTGCGTCACGCGCACAGTGCGAAAAAATGACTTTTTTTGGTTCAAAATAACGTACAGTCTACAAATTTTGACCAATTTTGACCAAAAAAATTTGAAAAGAGCTGGTAACATTTCTAAGAGGGTTGTCGTATCTTATTATCAAATTAGGCTTTAATTTTTTTTATAAATTGATAAATATGACGAAAAAATACCATTTTTTTATTTGACGTTCCCGGTGCTCGTCAATAACGGGAAAATTGTTGAAATCGCCCAAGTTTCATAGAGTGACATTAGTTAACAATGTTACAATATTATATAATAAACAAAATTCTTATGGAGAAATATTTGTTGGAAGAATGTTTTCTACGATAATCCATAATCTTACGTTTTTTTAGTTCTTTTACAAGAAATTTGGATAAAAACAATATATTGATAAAGAAATTCCTTCTTAAGATTATTATTGTTGATATCATAAACGAATTCAATATACAAATGCATTAATCACGCATTTTTTGATAGAAAAATTTGCTTTTTTCGATATCAATTTTTGTAATTAGGAACTTTAGGATAAGTTTAGCAAAATTCATAATTTGATGATTAATCTCATGATTTTCTAAAAACAAATTAAATAAACAAATGCATTATTGGAGCATCGGAAAAATTCTGAGGAACTTAAACTTGAAGGACTGAGATTGCAAAAAAGTACTTTTTCGTCGACAAATACAAAAATAATGCATATGTTCATTGAATTCGTTTAAAAAATCATAGAATTGATCAACTAAGTTTGAGTGTTAATGGAATCATTAATAAATTTCCAATTAAAAAGAATAAAATGAAAGAAAACAAATTTTCCATTGACAGATCCCCGAATAATACATTTGTTTCTAAAATTTGTTTTAAAAACTCATAAAATTTATCAACTAATAATGAATGTTGCTGAATTTATTATGAAGATCCGACTTAAAAATTCTGACATAAAAAAAAAAGTTTCCGTTGACAGAAGAAATTGATCAAAAAATTATGAATTTTGCTGAAATTATCATAAAGTCCCGAATTAAAAAAGTTGACATCGAAGGAAACGAATTTTTCTGTCGACGAATGTCTGATTGGTGCATTTGTTTATTATATTTGTTCAAAGAAATAACAAGATCAATCGAAAAATTATGAATTTTTCCAAAATTATAATAAAGTTTATAATTAAAAAAATTTACATAGAAAAAACGAATTTTTCTGTCGAAAAATGCCTGATTAATGCAATTGTTTATTAAATTTGCTTATAATATTACCAATAATAATCTTAAATAGAAATTTGTTCATTATTATATTGTTTTTATCTGAATTTTTTGCAATAAAACTCAAAAAATGTAAAATTATCGATAATCGTAGGAAACACTTCTCAACAAATAATTTTGTCATAAAAAATTTGTTTGTTCATTATATGATATTGGAACATCTTTAACTAATGTTAATATATGAAACATAGGCAATTTCAACCATTTTCCGGTTATCGACGAGTACCGGGATCGTCAAATAGAAGGAATTGCCATTTTTTCATCATATTTGTTTATTTATAAAAAAATGTTAAGCCTGATTTCAAAATGAGGCTAGACAACTCTCTTAGAAATCTTATTAGTTTTTTTCTCTCCAGATTTCTGTTGTCCAAATCGGTCAATATTTGTGGGCTGTACGTTATTTTGAACCAAAAAAGTAATTATTTTTCTTTGTGCGCCGCCCCGCCCCCGCTGCCGAGAAGCGAAGAAGGCGGCGCGCCGTCGCGCTATCCGCTGCCGATCGAAATTGCTCAAATCTTTGTCACCGGTCAAAAGTCTGTCGGCGCAACCTCCACTCTAAAGTAATCCTATGGTTACAATTAGTATTAGTATTTTTATTATTAGGGACCGTACTTTAATTGCGTAACATTTGAGGGGGGGCCCCCCCCCCGAGACATTTTGTTACGATTTGTTACGGATGAGAAGAGTGGGTCCTTTACTCATGAACGTAATTTTGGAAATTCGCAAAAACTTTCTCCTGAAGAGTATCTTTTTAGTTATAAATTTTTATTATTTGGTTGACGTCATTTTTCTCTGCAAATTCAACTGTTTTGTTTGAAATTCGTCTTTTTGGATTGAAAATTCAACTCTTTTCGTAGAATATTAACCTTTTGTTCGAAATTCATATTTTGTTTCTGATAAGTCAACTAAAATATTTTTTGGATGAAAAATATTTTTTCTGAAAAAATGACTATTCAATTTAAAAGCTCATCTTTTTTGAGAAGAAATATTGCATCTTTCTCAGAGAAAAATGCAAGTTTTTTGTTCTCAACTCAACTAGTTCCTAGAAAATTTAATTTTTGCTCAAAATTTGTATTTTTCTTTAGGAAAGTCTATTGGAATCCTCTTGGATGAAAATTCAACTCTTTTTTTTTTGAATTCGTCTTTTTTATTGTTAAAAGTTCAGCTGTTTTAGTAGAATTTTCATTTTTTTGGACATACATGCAACTGTTTGGTTGGCACTTCAACAATCTTGTTAAAAATTCGACTATTTAGCAGAAAATTAACTTATAGTTTACAATTCTTATTTTGGTATTGGAAAGTGAACTGAAATCTTCTGATTTCAAAATTCAACTGCTTCAGCAGAAATCACATCTTTCTTGGATAAAACTGCAACTGTTTTGTTGAAAATTCACTTTTTGTTTAAAATTCATACTTTTGTGTTAAAAAATGAACTGAAAGATTTTCTGGATAAAAGTTGAACTTAAAAAAAAATGTGTCCTTTTTTTATGAAAAATTCACTTGCTTTAGTATAAATGTCATTTTTCCTTGAATGAAAATTTAACTATTTGTTAGATAATTCAACTATTTCGTTAAAAATTCTTCATGTTTGGATGAAGAATTAAATTTTGTTCGTAGAAACTTCTTTTCTTCTATGAAATACATATTTTGATCTTGAAAAGTCAACTGAAATCTTTTCTGGATGAAAATTCAACTATTTCTTTTCAAATTGGTTTTCTTTTTAAATAGAGATTCATCTGTTTTAAAACAAATGTTATGTTTTTTTGATAAAAATGCAACTATTGGTTAGAGAGTTCAACAATTTTGTTGAAAAGTCATCCTTTTCGGGTAAAAATTTATCTTTTTGAATTGAAAATTCAATTTTGTTTTGTTTGTATAAACTTATTTCTTGATTAAAAATTCATATTTTGATCGTGGAAAGTCAACTAAAATCTATTTTAACGGAAAATTCTAATATATATTTTTTAATTTTTCTTTTGGACTTATAAATTCATCTGCTTTGGAGGAAATCGTTTTCTTTGTTTTGAAGAGTTATATTTTTAGTTCAAAATTCATTTGTTTGGCTGAAACCTCAAGTATTTTGTTGAAAATTGATATTTTTAAATTGAAAATTCAACTACTTGGGTAAAAGTTAATCAGCGTTGTTAAGAATTTATTTTTTCGATTGCAGGCTGAAATCTTTGGTTAAGAATTAAACTCTTTAGTGGAAAAGGCTTTTTTTGGCTGAAAATTAATTTTGTAACTGAAAATGTTACTATTCCATTTTTTTGAGATTAATCTTTTTCAGTTGAAAATTCTCCTTTTTTGGTCAAAAAAATAATAATTTCCTTGGCTTAAAATTTCATTTTTGTTGGGTAAAAATCAATCAGTTTCGTGTAAAAATAATTTTTTGCTGGAGTCATATTTTTTATTTGTAGATTCAATTTTTTTATAGAAAATTTATCTTAAGGTTCGAAGGTTCGAACATTTAATAAACATTATCTTTCTTTAGTGACAAATTTTTATTTGATGAAAATTCGTCTTTTTGGTTTTATTGAACTTTTTTTCAGAATTTTTATTTCCAGGTTGAAACTTCAACTACTATGTTCAAAATTTAATTATTATGTTGAAAATTCAAGTATTTTGTTAAAAAGCCATCTTTTGTAGTAAAAGAGACATTTTTACATTCTCATCTAGAGAAGGTATTAGGTTTGTGTGAAATTTGTGCCCGCCCCCCCCCCGGTTTTTGTCAAATGTCCACGTTTTGAGACCCCCTGAACCCAAAAAACAGGTTTTTACGAATGTGTCTGTCTGTCTGTATGTATGTCTGTCTGTGAGCACGATAACTTTCGAAAGAATTGATCGATTCAATTTTCCTTTGGTATACACTTTGAGTCTCCTAAACTAAAGGTCGAGTTTGTTAGCCCGCCATTTTGGATAAAAATTCATAAAGTGAGAGCATTTTGAAAATTTTTTGGACCATTTTTTTCAAAATTTGAAAATCATATGTACGGCCGCTTATATTCATCGAAAATTCAAACAATTTATTCTCATGACATTTTTTGATAAAATCAAAATTTTCAGAGTTACGACATTTTCAATATCCAAAAAAAGAAACGAAAATTAACATTTTCAGCCAAACAACGCACTATACGAAAAAAAGTCGGAACAAGAAAAGTGTTTCTTTTCCAACGCCCTACAAGATTATCATAACGGCTTTTTGAATTTTCTCGAAAAATCGAAAATTCACATTTTTATTGCACAAAAAATAATTAAAAATCCAGAAATTCAATTTTACGGCCAAACTATGCAAGATACAACAAATGACGACGGAAAAAAATTTGGGCGTAAAAAAAAAAAAAGAGTTATTGGCTCGTCGTGTAGAGGTTGGCCGGGAATTAGCGGATCGAAACATGGGAACTTCTACCTAATACAACGCTGCTGAGGGCTGGTGAACTTCTCAGCATAAAACCTCAACCAATTTTGAGTCTCTCGGTTTCCATTCCTTGCACCCCCCCCCTCCCCCACCGTAATACAGAAAGGGTGCTAACAAATTCTGGGGATCCAACAAGAAAAAACTATAACGGGGAAAAGTTAGTTAGCTTATGCTAAGAAAAGGACCTATTTATTACAAATACTTGGTTTATACATAGAATGATCCGCATTTACACCTGGCGTAAAGAAAAAAGCCACAGTATAATTGACTTTGTTATTGTGGATGAAAGACTAAGAGAACTGGTCAAAGATACAAGATTCATGAGGGGCTCTGAATGTAATACTGACCATTACCTTCTAGTCTCCAAAATGAGCTTAGGGCGGGGATGGAGAAGAAAGAGAACCAAACAAACGAAACAAACGCGAAAAAAGATTGGAAATTTACAGAAACCAGAAGTGCGGATAGATTTTTAGAATAAGTTAAACAAACGCATAGATAGGGCTATGGGATATCATTTTTAACACTGCAAAAATTAACGTGAATAAAACAAAAATCATAATGTTTGAAGGAAAAGGTGATGAAACAATTTGCAACATTGTCCTAAGTGATGAGAAATTAGAACAAGTTGATAAGCATATATATCTAGGTAGCCTATTCATTAGTGCCGGGAAGATAAATGGAGAGATAATTAGGCGCATAAACGAGGGTCAGAAGGTTATCGGTAGAGCAGGTCCATTCTCAGAAGTAAAAATATATTTAAAAAAACTAAAATGGCGATACATAATTCTATGTTTGTACCGACTGTGCTATACGGTAGCGAGACATGGACCCGTTAAGAAAAGGATAAGGGTGAAGTTAGCGTGATTGGCATGATACCTCTGCGCACAATTTTCGGGAAAAAACTGATGGACAAAGTCCGAAACGAGACAATCCTCCCAGAATGTGATACAGGAGAGACACTAGTTGACATTTTGGAAAGAAATCAGTTAAGATGGTTCGGAAATCTTCAAAGAATGAAAGATGAACGACTAACCAAACAAGTGAATGAAGGTGAAGTAAATGGCAGAATCCCCAGGGGTAGACCACCAAAAGAATGGTGGGAATCTGTGAATGAGACATCAATCCAAAAATTCACAAGAAGCCATAGAAACACGAGAACTTGCTTGAAAATATGCATGGACGTGAAGGAAGGTAGATAAGTATTCCAGGACAGAAAAGTGTGCCGACAAATAGTTTATAAAAAGAAGTTGAGTAGAGTGTATGACGCCTGAAACAAAAGACCTTAGATACTAATAGGCCCAAGTGGGGGACCACAAACATAATAATTTTTTGAGGCTCTTTACTTGGGGTGATCACTAGAGAGATTGATCAGCCACCTGCGTCGGAGCAATGTTGCGAGACGAACGTGTTATTTAAATAAATAACACGCAAATTCTAGATCAATCTAAAAAATGTATAGCTCCTTCCCCACATTACTATTTTCCAACCGAGCGAATCACTCCTACCCCGAAAGGGAAATGGCTTCTCATCCAGAGAAGGTATTAGATTGTGTAAAATTTGACCCCCCCCCCCATTTTTTTCAAATGTCCATTCTTCAATAATCATTTAAAAATTTATCATATATATGTTCCAAAAACAACTTAGATACTTTTTTTCGCCCCTTTTCAGATAGTTGGAAGAAATCTTTCTGATTGTATGATTTATTTTTTATTAGACAGATACGGAAATGTACGCTGGAGTGAGGGAATTTCCTTCTCCATTTTAAAGCAAATACAAATTGAATCATTTTTATCTGAAGAACATAGAACATAACATTATGTCATTGCGAACCGCGAAAACCAAATCGCGCGCCGTGATCGCGTTCAAACTTTTGAGTTTACATCAAACGATGAACATGAACGAGCGTGGCGCAAGGCTTACATGATTTTTGAACGAAATATCGAGCACGAAGCGCGAGTGTCTTGGTGAGACTGTATTCCTTAAGGTCGATAGAACCTTAAGTAAATTAGTTCCTCTTTCTATGTAAAACTTACATCATTAAACCAAAAGCAGGTCATAACGATGAAGCTAACTAAGAGAGCATTAGCCCGCGAAGCGTGCAATAGTAAGCACATGAAGTGCGAAAACCGAGATGAACCGAGACGAAGAACAGGTGCGCGCCGTAGGCGCGCTCAAACTAGCGAGCGAAGCGAGAATGTGCTCGATGAGAATGTGCCCGCGAAGCGGGCAGATTTTTTTGTTTAGAATAAGTTAGTGAATCTTAGATTTTCATCTGAAATACTGTTTTATTCCGTTTATAAAAGATTCTATGTTAAAAGTATTTCAAGATTAAAATACTCGTATTTGAATATTAATGATCAAGGAAAATGAAAAATTAGACAAGAAAAAAAAGTGAAGTTTCAAAATGAAATTGTCGGACACCCTGCCTAATTCTACTAGCAATAAGAAGAAAGAAAAAAAAATTTGGAAACTAAAAATTACATACAGAAAGAGGGGGGGGGGGTTAATTTTGTTGCATTCTGTTACAGGGGGGAGAGGGGGGGGGGGGTCTTAGAAGGGGCCTAGAATCCGTTGCGTAATCCTTACCCGCTGTTTCGAGTCGACAGGAGCTTGTGGTACTGGCGGCACCGGAACGTAGTGGTGTCCTGGTGTCAGGTGAGTAAACCTGGAAGTACCACCATGCCCAAACAATCTATAAACTATGCCAGAATCAAGGGCTCATTTAAGGCTCATTTAATACCCAAAAGTCAAATTTTGGGCTCTGCATTTGAAAACAAATGCATGGTACTGCCAGCTTTACGTAAAGCTAGCAGTACCATAGTAGAAATATTTGTTGAATAAACTTTTTTCTTCCAAAGGAATTCAGGGCTCATTGGGGGGTCTTAAATGACCCCCGACGCAATTTTTCAAAAACAACCCCCATCACAGAAAAACTACCCTAAAAAATGAATATGCACTAATTAAAAAAAAGCGAGTACTAAAGAATTGAGGGCTTATTTCAGGCTCTCCAACGACCCCAAAATCAATTCTACAAAACCATCCCTAACATTCGAAAACTACCCCTTACCCAAAAGTACTCACAAAGTGCAAGAAAGTGTATTGCATCAGTTTGAAATATTTTTGATTTGTCCGAAAACATCAAAAAATATTTCAAAAACCATCCCTAAAACTCGAAAACCACCTCGTGAAGGAATTTGACATTAAACTGAGAATGAAATATATCAGCAGTTTTTGCTTTTCTTGGAATGTCCACAAACAGTGTATGCCCTATGCCATAATCAAGGGCTGATTTAAGGATCATTTAATACCCAAAAGTCAAATTTTGGGCTCTGCATTTCAACACAAATGCATGGTACTGCCAGCTTTACGTTAAGCTATCAGTACCATGGTAGAAATATTTTTTGAATCAACTTTTTTCTTTCAAAGGAATCGAGGGCTCATAGGGCTCTTGAATGACCTCCGGCGCAATTTAAAAAAAAAACTTTTTTAGAGAAAAAACTACCCTAAAATATAAATATGCACTAATTAAAAAAGTGAGTACATCAGAATTGACGGCTCATTTCAGGCTTTCCAGCGACCCCAAAATCCATTTTAAAAAACCATCCCTCAACATTCGAAAACTACCCCTTACCCAAAAGTACTCACAAAGCGCAAGAAAAAGTATTGCGTCAGTTTAAAATATTTTTTAGTTGTCCGAAAAAATGAAGAACTTCTTCCAAAAGCAGCCCTGGAATTCAATTTGAAAAATTGTGCCAGGGGTCATTTAGGAGTCCTAAATGAGCACTCAATTCCTGTGAAAGAAAAAAGTTGATTCAAAAAATAATGCTACCGTGGTACTGCTACCTTAACGTAAAGCTGGCAGTACCATGCATTTTTTTGAAAAAATCGAGAGCCCAAAATTTGGCTTTTGGGTAATAAATGAGCCTTAAATGAGCCCTTAATTCTGGCATGGGTTGTAGGTTGTTTGGGCATGATGGTATTTCCAGGTTTACGCACCTCCTGGTGTAATCTGTGGGGCCAAGAAATAAGGTGGCTGTTGCTGCCAGGAATGGGCCTGGGTCTGGGCCTGCGTCTGACTGTTGTGGGCCTGTGCGAGCTTTTGAGCTTGAGCTGGTATTTCTTTTTAGAGCTGACAAGCGTCTAGGCGTAGGGGACCGTTTCTTCTAGCTTTCTAATTGCGACGCGTGCGCAATGAATACGTTCACTTGCTTATTCCCGTCTCCCAGCGTAACAGTGAGGTGAAATCAAACAATGAGGTTCAAAATAACTTGTGAAAGGCAATTATTGACCGATTTTGGATTTTTGTGTTTAGAAAGATTCAGCAATAAATGTTAAAGAGATGTTTGTGGGCTGATTTTTAAATTTCTTTTGCTTAAACTTTTATGTTAATGCAAACAGTAAAAAAAGTTGTTTTTTGTTTATCTTCGTCAACAAATTTCTTCTATAATCAGCATGGCTAGACTTCATTACTTCTATCGGAAAAACAATACTTAGTTATGAGAATTTCTCATCTGATATTTCGTAATAATTTTATAAACAAATTATATGAACAAATGCCCTGTATGGACATTTAAACCAGAAAGAAATCGTTTCTCCTCTTAAATTTCCCCAAATCATATTGCCAGTGATGTGATCACAATAATTATAATTTATCTGCATTATTATACCATCAAGCCATTTCCCTTTTGGGGTAGGCGTGACTTGCTCGGTTGGAAAAGCTAGTGAATAGGTATATAGGTATAAAGTAGGTCGGCATATAAGTATAAGGTATATAGAAGTTAGTTATAGATGTTTTAGATTGATCTGGAATTCTCGTGTTATTTATTTAAATGACACGTTCATTCCGCAACACTGCTCCGACCCAGGTTGCTGATCAATCTCTCTAGCGATCACCCCAAATGAGGAGCCTCACAAAATTATTATGTATGGTTCCCCACTTGGGCCCATTAGAATCCAAGGTCTTTGTTTCAGGCATCATTCACTCTATTGTCACTCTGTTTAAAAACAATTTGTCGCCACACTTCTTTCCTGGCATACTACTCTAGCTTCATTCACGTCCATGCATTTTTTCATGCAGGCTCTTGTATTTCTATGGCTTCTTATGTCTCTTCGTATTAGTGTCTCATTCACAGATTCTAACCATTCTTTCGGCGGTCTACCTCTGGGCATTTTGCCATTTACTTTACCTTTATACACTTGCTTGGTCAGTCGTTCATCTTTCATTCTTTCAAGATATCCGAACCACCTTAGCTGAGTTCTTTCCCATATGTCAACTAGTGTCTCCCCTGTACCACATTCTTTGAGGATTGTCTCGTTTCGGACTTTGCCCATCAGTGTTTTCCCGCATATTATGCGCAGAGGTTTCATGCCGATCGCGTTGATTTTACTCCTGTCCTTTTCTTGACAGGTCCATTTCTCGCTACCGTATAGTACAGTCGGCACGAAAATAGAGTTATTTATGGCCATTTTAGCTTTTTTTGATATGTTTTTATTTTTGAGGATGGACCCTGCTCTACCGATAACCTGCTTACCCTTATTTATGCCCATCTATTTTTCCGTCGTTAGTGAATAGACTACCTAGATATACGTATTTCTCAACTTGTTCTAATCTCTCATCATTTAGGACAATGTTGCATATTGTTTTCTCACTTTTACCCTCAAACACCATGATTTTCGTTTTATTCACGTTAATTTTGAGGCCCATGTTCTTCATGCTTGTATTAAGTTTATTCAACATTCTTTGCAAGTCCTCGAATGATTCTGCCATAACAATTTTGTCATCTGCGAAAGCTAATTCACGTACCTTGACGGTTTCGAGATGTACACCTTCTTCGTCGAAGAGAGCAGTTCTTAGACACTTATCTATGAATATGATAAATAGCCACGAGGACATAACGCATCCTTGTTTCACGCCTTGCATAATATCGAACCATTCACTCTGTTTCCCATTTACCCTTACACTCGCTTTACTACCTGTATATATTGTTTGTATTGCTTGTAGGAGCCCTCCATTTACCCCATACTCTGTGAGGACTTCCCAAAGTTTAATTCTATTTACCTTGTCAAATGCTTTTTCTAGGTCAATAAATGCACAGAAAACATTCTTTCCTACTCTCACGCTTTTTTCTGTGATCTGTCTTAGGCTAAGTATCTGATCTGTACATGATCTTCCTGGCATAAATCCACTTTGGACTTCCCATATCTTCTCTTCTATAATTTCCATTACCCTACGGATAAGTATTTTTGAGTATATTTTACTCACTGTACTTAGTAGGCTGATACCTCTGTAATTACTGCAGTTGCTTTTATCTCCCTTTCTTTTATATAGTGGTACGATAATCGCCTTTCTCCAATCGTCTGGGACTTCTCCTGTCTCCAAACATAAATTTAGCATTTCAGCGCTAATACTGTCTGTACCAGCAGCCTTACCGTTTTTCAAGTTCTCAATTATATCTCTGACCCCAGTGACACAGACATTTTCAATTGGGTTTTCTAATGCATTATGTTCTATGTCGTAGTTTTGTTGCCCTATATCTTCACCTCCTAATAGTTCTTTAAAGAGTCTTTTAAAGCGTCTACTATCCCGTCTATATCATATAGCATTTCACCTTTGCTGTTTCTCATGCTGACAAACTCTGTAATTTTACTTTCCTTCAACTGTTTATATAATAGTTTCACAATTCTTTCAAAGCAGTTCTTTATTTTGTTCTCTTCTTCTGTTCTGGTGTTCTCTTTACTCTCTTTGACTAGTCATTTCATTTTCCTCTTTTTGTGTTTGTAATCATTTTTGCGTCTAGTTCTCTCCTCATCGCTAAGACCTGTCATGTTCAGCATTTTATTGTGCGCTTCTTTCTTTTCTTTTTGGGCTGCCTCAATTTCATCGTTCCACCACGCATCGCCAGACTTTCTTCCTACCATCGCCGTACCACACACTTCAATCACAGTTTTAACAATGGTATCCCGTAATAAAGCCCACGCGCACTCTATATCTTTATTACTTTCTAGCGGCTCCCAAATTGCCTTGTCTATCCGTTCGTTCATCTTATTCTGAAAATCTATTCGCACTTCCGGCTTCTTTAAATTTTTGATCTTCATTCGCGTTTGTTTCGTTTGTTTCGTTCTCATTGTTCTCCATCCCCGCCCTAAGTTCATCTTGGAGACTAAAAGGTGATGATCAGTGTTGCATTCGGCCCCCCTCATCACTCTTGTATCTGTAACTAGTTCTCTTAGTCTTCATCTGCAATCACGAAGTCAATTATACTGCGGTTATTTCCTTTACACCATGTGTAAGTGTGGATCATTTTATGTCGAAACCAAGTATTTGTAATGAAAAGGCCCTTCTCTAAGTGTAAGGTAACTAATTTTCCCCCGTTATAATTTTTTCTTGTTGTGTCCCCAAAATTCCCTAGCACCCCTCCTGTATCTGTATCCTCACGTTGGACGCCGACCCACCCGTTCATATCTCCTAAGAAAATCATTCTGTCCCAGAAGGCGTGCTTAACTTCTCTCGAATCGCTATCAACTGGTGCGTAGCATGCTATGATAAATAATCTTCTGATTCCTACCTTCATTCTAGCCCATACCAATCTGGGTGATACAAAATTATTCTCTATGAGATGTTGTCTTGCTTTTTCATTCATAATTAAACCGACCCCTTGACTACGGTGCGATTCACTATCTACTCCTGACCATATTTCAAAACCGCCTTTCAACACCCCATTTTCTATGTTTCTACTTTCGCAACCCCTTTTCTTCGTCTCAGGTAAGCAAAGAATATCTAGTTTCTTTATGTGCATAGTTTCTCGTAGTTCTCTTATTTTAAGATCATTCACTCCTCTAGCATTCCAAACACCCAGTCTCCATTCATCGCCCGAAACTCGACCTTTGCGTTTCCCGTGTGCATGCTTTTCGTCAATCCAAGTTTCAGTCCATTCCGAGGCTACTTTATTGTTTGTATTATTCATGTTTATATTGTACTCCCAACTATCATCTGTATGCGCGAGATTTGTTTTGTGAGTCGAAATCATGTCCGAATTAAGCAATGATTTGTCGTATGATGGAGTCAAGCTGTAACGTCAGTCTCACCGAAACTTCTGTTACTGGGGTGGGGGAGGGGGGTAAGGACATGAGAAAGGAAACCGAGAGTCTCAATAGGTTAATGTTTTATGCTGAGAAGGTCACCAGCCTTCAGCAGCGTCGTATTAGATAGGAGCTCCTATGTTCCCATCTGCCGATTGCCGGCCTACCTCTAAAACAGGAGCCAGTAACTCTTTTTTTTTTTTTTTAAACAATGCGCGGTTATGAATCTTGTATGAAATCGTTAGTATATAGAGATAAAGATTAAGAAAAAGAGGCGTGATAATATTCATCTTTGAACATTTTTGAAAAAGCTCCTCTTTAGGAAAGCCGAAAATTTCATGGCATCCTATATTTCTTGAAAATCTGAGATTCAGTTCCAATTTAAATGTTTGAACTTTCAATTAAAAAGAACAGATAAAGTGTTTTAAAGTAGTTTAATTTATGACAGAGTTCGTATACCCCCCCCCCCCCCCGCGAAGACAAAAAATAGTTCAATTTCAAAAATTCATAATCTTGGAATTCATTCATTCCTGACAATAATAGTTATCAAATTAAGAAGTATCTTAAAAATTATCATATAAATTTTGTTCAGAATTTTGTTCTTGTGTCAGGTAAAACTGAATAGAATTAAAATTGTTTCGCAGTTAAAATATCAAATGTAGACCATTTTTTATCTTTCTTTTTAATTAAACTATAAGAAAATCTGTTCATAATATCTAAAATATATTTTTTTATGAAAACTAACTCAAAATTTCATTGAAAAATACATTTGCACACTGTGCATTACATTAAAGGCAATGTCATTAGCCTCTTGGGCGTCAGGCGCAGAAAGTTGCAAGTTTTTATCCTTTTCGACGCTCGTCTTTTTTGTTTTGTACAGCGTTCGCTGCAATTTTTTTGTATTGCAAGGAAGCAAAAGGCTAGCAGGATTGAGATTTGTTCCTTCGAAGCTTCTACTATCCGTTTCAAAAATCCTGGCTCCTCTACAAATCATTGAATTACTCCATAAAAAAATCGCCTAAAAAAAAGAGGAAAAACATCTTGTCAATCTTCATTTTATTACGAATAAGTACAATATCATTTCGTCACGATGCGTCCATAACTTTTCATGCATATTTACAGTGAAGGTTAAAAAAACGTTGTTAAAAGCACCTTTTGTAACTTGATCAACTTTCGACCGCTGTATTGCATCGAAAACTGCATGAATTCTTTAGCAGAAAATCGAGTAGCTACCTTGAAGTTTTATTTATGAGAACATTTTCCAAAAATTCGAAAATATTTATAACTTTGGTGTCAGCAGTAAATCAAAGCGGAGCATGCTAACTCAGCTTCTAATCAAGCTGGAAGGCTCTACTGAGGCTTGAAATTTTCAAAAAAACTCAAAAAATTCCATGGTTGTTTTTTAAAAACAGTTAATTACATCAATAACACGCTATCGAACATTATGGTTTTCCAGTTTTTTTGGGACTGGAGGCACAAAAGAAGCCGGTGATACTCAGGGTATCCGTGTCCTGCTTGATCTTTCGCCTCATAAAGTGACCTTTGTTTTCTTAAATCTTCGTACATCTGGTAGAATGTGCCGCGTGGCTCAACCGATTCTGACAATAGTGGACGGCAACTCCTTCAACGTATCGATTACAATTGAGGTCGACTGCCGTAAAAAAAACAACATAAAAAATGATATGCAATAGCGTGTTGTTGATGTAATTAACAAATTTTAAAAACACACAATTGAATTTGTTGATTTTTTTGAAAAATTGTAGGCTTCAGTAGAGCCTTCCACCTTGATTAGAAGCTGAGTTAGTACCCTTCGCTTTTATTTACTGCCGACACCAAAGTTATACATTTTTTCGAAAACGTACTCATGAATAAAACTTCAAGGTAACTACTCGATTTGTTGGAAAAGAATTCATGCAGTCTTCGACGAAATACAACGGTCGAAAGTTGACCAAGTTACAAAAGCTGTTTTTAACCACGTTTTTTTCACCTTCACTGCAAATTTGCATGACAAGTTATCGACGCGTCACGATGAGGTGATATTGTAGTTATCCGTAATAAAATGAGGATTGACAAGATGTTTTTCCTGTTTTTGAGCGATTTTTTGTTATTGAGTTATTCAATGATTCGTAGAGGGGCCAGGATTTTTGAAACAGATAGTACGAGCTTCTAATTTTGGTTGCACTGGAGCCATGAACTTCTTAAGCACTTCTAGCTGTTCGAAGCTTGAAATCATACCTAAGATTTTTCCCAGTTCGAACTTTGCCTTCTCTTCCGCATCGTCT